>UZAN01040994.1:11251-28385 GCA_900618425.1 Echinostoma caproni
TTTCCTGATCTCACAACTTGACTTCATGGGGTAAAACAACACAGATTTGGTTATCGCTTTTATTCTCGATGTTCTGGAGCTCCTCTTTAGGTTCCAAAGTTTGTAAGGTAACGAAACATGATCTCTGTTTGTAACGGATACAACAGTTATCGGGGCCGTTGAAATTGCAGCGCGGTTCGTTACGTCGTCGGACCCGGAACAACACAATCACTATTCACTGGATTTTATTTGAAATACACATCATTTGTTGTCATAGAAACGTTGTGCAATTATGGTCATCCTAAATTTTGTGAAATATTCTGCCGTTTTCATGAAGCAACTTCGAATTTGTGGCCACTGGATTTTACCTCGTTTTTACAAATTGGTTAGTAACAGGGAGAGAAGAATTTACGGAGATCTCAAAATATTTCCCAGAAAACATAGAGCTGAACGGCAGGTCACACTACGCAAACGGTCACTTTCAGACATCTGCATTCCAGCAGTCAGCAGTCAGTGTAAATGTGCATCGCCTGCTTGGTAATATGATAGAAATAATAAATCTGACAAGGAGACGTGAATATTCAAAGGTTAATTTCATAATACTTCAGAAAAGCTGGCTCCATAATGAAATTGATGATAACGTGGTTGAAATCGACACTTTTCCCATCTGCCGAGTTGACCGACTCGTTCGTTGTTAACTTTCGGACCAGATTCGAGGTTTGTCTAGATCTGTGTTTCCTCAACGACCCGAATTAATTTAACTTGTGCAGCAGTTCCCCTATTAGCATCTCTGATAATGCAACATGGAAACTGTCTCCCACGATCTAAAATAGATCCAATCACCAGTTATACGCTCGGCATCGTGATCGTCGTCTTCGTCAGCGTCAATGTCAACCCAAAGACCTCGCCAGACTAAGAGATATATTAAGTTAGACAGATTTCTCTTTATTTGTTCATAATGATCCCTCTAAATTTTGTGATACCCTGACTGAATATTTGAAGTTTTGTTAAAATAAGTGGTGCCCGTGGGGAACTTCATACATACGGTCAGACCGTTTTTCGTCCCCTTAAACGATTATGTTGGAAGAAAGAACAAGCTTTCAAAACCAAAAAGCACTCTTTGGTGACAGACCATTGAAAAGCAATCAAGGCTGAACCGCGGAGATTAAACGCCGCTTATGTACATGCACTGCTGGCAAACAGAAATTGTCGGGATACATGGAAAATGATGTTTCAGTTCTGCGGTCTCAAAACGAAAGAGAATCTTCCAGCTGCCAATGTGGACGACCTCAATCGCTAATTCAGCAATGCTGAAACCGACATCCCTATTCCATGCACAGCAGTCGTCCCTGCTCCTAATGTTGTTAATTTAAGTACTGATCAAACAGAAGTATTCAAAACTTTCATCAATCTGAAGTCTAGCAAAGCATGCGGTCCTGATGGACTTCCACCTTTTGTTCTCAAAGAATGTGCAGTTACCCTTTCCCTTGTTTTCACCGATCTACTCAACCAGTGTTTCACTCAACACTGCATTCCGGACTGCTGGAGAGTGGCTTCTATCACGCCAGTACCCAAAAAGGGAGCGTCCAAATTTCGTCCGATTGCTTGCAATTCTGTTGGTTTGAAAGTCATAGAAAAGATTTTTACTACAGAAGATGTTGCCCCAACTGAATGCACTTGATCCCAATCAATTTACCTATTGCAGTTCCAGGTCAACCATTGATGCGTTGGCATCGCTTATTCATTATGCCTCTTCCTCCTTGGACAGGAAATGTAAAGCTGTTCGTGTATGTTTCTTTGATTATGCCGATGCCTTTAATCGTGTTGATAGGTCCAAACTTCTTCACACTCTTTCTGAGAAAGGCATTCAGCCAGAGCTTACCAATCTGTGTCTATTTCATCCATCGATTACAGTTTATTAAATATAAGGGTCGTAACTCTTCACTTTTATCCTCCACTTAATGAGCTCTCCAAGGCGCTATTCTCTCTCCCTTCTAGTTCACAACCTATTTTTTTTCCATGCCTGCTTTGATGATTGTCTGCTCATTAAGTATGCCGATGATGTTGTGCATGGCATGAAGTTTTCGAATTCCTCCGTATACCCCAAACTTATGCACAATATTTCACTGCTCACCGACTGGTCTTCACAACACAATTTTAGAATGAATCCTTTCAAGTGTAATGATGTTTTATTTTCTTTGCTCAAGGATGACCAATACACTTGTGTGATGAACTTTTGTCGGCATGTCATTGTCAATGGTGAACAAGTTTACAGGGCATACCCCGTCAAGTATCTTGGAGCCACCATTTCTCGTAATCTTTCCTGGTCTTCTCATGTCATCGAGACATTTCACAAAGTCCGAAAACTCACCTTTTACATTATTAGTTTGAAAATGCTATCTACCCCAAATCACTTAATAAAGCGTTTTACTTTCTCTTGTATCCTTCCCCACTGGCTTTATGCATCCCCTGTTATATTTCCGGGGCTCTTTATCAAAGACTTCAAACTCATACGCACATCCATCTAACACGTATGTCGATACAGCGCCATATCTCGTGAGTATGTTGTGCAGTTTATTATTTCACAGCACCTTAAGGCTTGCCAGAAACTTTCCATCAGAATACTATTTGACCCATCTTATCCACTGTACCTTCACCGTAGTCAATGTATCTCCACATCTAGCGCTCGCTCTATGCATAAGCATATAGCACCACGCACCACAATATTCAAGTCTTCCGTGATACCGTACTTGACATGGTTTCTTACCAACACCAATCGTGTCATTGGGACTCTTAAACACAATCTTTGCTAACTTTTTCTTATTTGTTTGTATATGCAACGTATTATCATCCGTTTTTTACTATGTAATTTCCACAGAAGAGTGATTGCGTAGTAACTGAATGTTCATCTCCAATGGGGCGAATTAAAGCCGCTTATGGACTTGACCCGATATGTTTCAGTAGACAGTAATGTTTTTCATAATTTTGCTTCCCGTGGCCTGGTCACCTGATATCGGGCTGCGCAAAACGACTGGTAATCAATAACTGACGGCATTACTTAATTTTGCGGAGCCTTCAAATTTGGCCGCGCTGTTGTTTTCCGTTCGCTCATTGTCACATAGTCACTGGCATTCCCATTGTTTTTATACATCAAATCGCTTTTGGGTTGTTTTCATTGATGCACTGTGCAAGTACGATGAGGCCAGTGGCGAAATTTCCGAACACCTTCATGATAAACACCAAGAACTTTAATTAGCCTCCTGAAGTACTTGAATTTGGAAAATCAGTGAGAAATAAATGCAAAAGGATTCGCAGAAAATCTCGCGGACATCGGAGAAGGCATCGAGGTGGTTGGAGAGTAGCACTGCATCAAAGAGCTTTGTCACAATTATGCATACCCATCATTATCAGCAACAGCGTCCGTTCGTTGCTTGGAAAATTACCAGGTATATCTGTTCTTGTGCCCCGTATGGAATATTCTAACTTAGGCGCGATTCTGTTATAAGAGGTCTGGTTACATAGTGAAATTGATAAACAGAATACTAAAATCGATTGATCTACTAAATACCGTATCGATCATCCAGTAACGTACCAGAATCTTGGGGGAGGCCTGGTGACTTATGTTAACAACAGTTGGGGCAAGAACGTGAGGCAAGCATTTGCTCATTCCACTCGTCACAAATGCGCCTCCGTACATGAATGCAAGCCAAAGTAACTATCGGTCGATTGTCTTAGCGAACATTTATATTTCTCCTTCTTGTCCCTCTGCATTTTTCAGTTACTATTTCCATAGCCCTAATGGGTTATCTTAACTTCTCGCTATGTATTGTCTGTGATGACTTCAATCGCGTTGATATCTCATTCTGTCTGTTCTGGGTTTGACAAACAGTGAGTCTCCCAACAAGACTAAATGTTCATTTGGACAAGTGTTTTGTAAGTAATACTAGCATTTTTTTCGCATCCCTCTTAGGTCTTCAGACCATTCTTTTATTAAAGTTTCCCCAAAAGTGTACAGCAAGGTCAATCACATATCGTTCACAAAAAACCGTGACATAAAAAGAAGAAAACGTTAATGTAACCAAGAGAACCTAGAGACACTCAATGTGATGGCCTATCAGACGGACTTCAGTTTGTTCGACAACCCCAATTCTTCCATATTCTGTGATCACCTTACACAGTATCCAAACTTCTGCTAAGATATAAGTTGCCCCTGTGAAACGCTATACCTTCGGTGTGACCGCATCTCACCTCCCTATCTGAAGCAGTTACGTCAAAACAAGGAATGGGTATACAAAAGCAAAGATCTTCAAAGAGTGAAACTCTTATCTCTTGCTATCAAAGGTGAGCTACATCGACTGAACGGCATTTACACTCGCACACTCCTGCACAACAAAACCTGCCGGGAAACCTGGGACACCATCAGGCAACTGACTGGTCAATCCTCAATCGTGTCTCGAACAACAGTGGACGTTGAGGAACTAAATAAAACATTCAACAAAAGTACCAACAACACGGGGACAGGGCCACTCATCACCAGTGCAAACATTGACCCCAGCAATAAATAACCCTTTAGTATTCGACAACAGGATGTTCTGAAAGAGCTGTCGACGCTCAAATCCAATAAATCACCCCGTCCCGATAGGTTGGAGGTTACCATCCTTAAGGAGTGTTCTCACACACTTTCGCCAGTGCTCACAGCTCTGTTTAACCAGTGCTTGGAAAATGGAATTATGCTAGATTACTGGAAATCTGCTTCCATCACTCTAGTCCTTAAAAGAGGTACCTCAAAATTCCGTCCCATTGCATTTACGTCTGTTGTTTTGAAGCTTTTCGAGAAGTTACTCCTTCAAGGAATGTCATTTCAGCTGAATGTGCAGGACCAAAACCAATTTGCGTACCGTCGCTCTCACTCCATACTAGATGCCCTAGCGTCTCTGGTTTACTACATTCTGTCAGCACATGATGGAAACAAGAAAGCCGTCAGATTTTGTTTCTTGGATTACAATGACGGTCTATGCTATTAAATATTTCGTCTTCAAACGGAATATTGCAAACCATTACTGCAGTATTCAATAACTATTTCATAAATCGATCACAGTTCACACGTTACCTTGGTCGTTCCTCCTCTTCCTTAATTTCTGCATTAGGCGTATTACACGGTGCCATTCTATCCCAGTTTTTCTTTTCCACTTATATTTCATCCATGCCTACTTTACAAAATTCCCTGCTCATCAAATATGCGGACGATATTGTGCTCGGAATCGGCCACCCCGATGCATCTGTCACCCCCACCCTCCAACTTGGCCGTACTAACCTTGCTGAGTGGTTCACTGAGCATAATTTAACTCTTAATCCCTCTAAATGTGTAGACATGCTGTTCTTACTTCAAAGAGGGAATCGTTATGCCAATCTCCTGGAATCCTGTCCCACGTTAAACATATACGATGACACTATTGCCCAATCCCCAAATGTGAAGTATCTTGGTGTGTTAATTAACCGCGGTATGTGCTGGTCTGACCAAGTTGTTTCTGTATTTGGAAAGGTCAGGAAGCTATCACTTTATATCTGACGACTGAAAACACTATCCGTCCCTCGCTTTTTGATTAAATGTTTTCTATTTGCCTGTCTTTTATCCCTGTGGTTGTACGGGTCCCCAGTAGTCTTTCCAGGGATGCTCAAAAAGGACTTTAAATTGCTTTCCAGATCATTACCACATTTATCAAGAAGTAGCGGGATTCCCCGTGAAACTATCTGTCACTTCATCATTTCCCAGCATACGAAGTCATGTTTTTCGTTATCAACAAAAATCATGAATAACCCTTCACATCCATTACATCAAGATCTTATCAAGTGTGTTTCCTCCTCTTATACTCGGTCCTGTTATAAGTGAATATTTGCTCGTACGACCGCTTATCGGTCTTCTGTGGTGCCCGTTTTCTTGTCAGCCCAGAACGCATCGCTTTGGAACTTAACTCAGTCGTCCCGTAAATTGTTTTCTTCATTGCTTACGATGATTCTGTTATAATGTTGTTCGATAACTTTTGGTTGACTATGTGACTGCTGAATATCCGCCTTTCGGGGAGCATAAAGTAAATACTTGACTTGACTTGAATGTCTGAGCCGTTCTCCACGATGCATTGTGTGCTCTTGTGGTTCATCTATTTACACATACCACTCATCCTCCGCCATTGGTCGGCAGAAAGCTGGAGTGCTACAGGGAGCGTCGGTCTTGCCACCTCGCGTAGCATGTTAAATCACGTTTGAGGATTCTAAGACCTTGAGACATCTTTCAGCGAGACATCACCGTGTCATGTTTCCATACCCAGATAGTCGAGCTACCGCGTCGGAAAAACCATCCACTGATGTTGATGCCTCAATTCTGTATTATGCTGGCATGATCCGTCTATGCAACCTCAAATGTGGGTGAGCCCCGAAACAATCTGTTGTGAATCAGCGAGGCTTGCGCTCAACCAGTGGAGTTTGGTTGTGCCTACACATCGGAGTTGCTATCATCCATAGTGTGTGATCAGATATCATCTAGAATATGCAGTATACCGTTTCTTCCTCTTGTCAGTGATGATGGTGATAAATCGGATAGATGAGAAGCCTAATGGGAATATTGAAAAATCTCCAAACAACACAAATTAGTTTGCCATTTTGTCGTGAACGCCTATAGCAAGTTAACTAAATCAAATCATACACATACGAATCCCACCGACTCTTTACTTTTGATTCATCCCCTCTCAACCTCCTCAACCTCCGCGCGCACCACAAAAAACAATTTATCCCACACAAATAACTGAAACTAACTGTAATAAATACCTGAGAAAGTCGCATGCGAAATTGGAATGGATTGTTCAACTGGCATTGAAATGGCAACTCGATTTCGCAGTTCAAAGTGCTTTGATCAAATTTTGTGGCATTGTTACAGAGTTCCTTACGATTAATCGGTGTCTTGTATGTTGTTTTAACGAGTAGATGACGTTGCGGATGCATAGGCGATCACTAGATTGTATATTATTTCACAATTGTCTGAGGACAGACTGTGTGCCAAGAAAATCGTGGTACAATCAACTTTATGAAAAGAAAAATGTTCCATCATTTGCTTATGAGCAGAATATTGCCAGGTTTCCCAGACCAAGGCAGGAGAATTTTCTTCGGTACTCTACAGACGGAGCATTCGGTGAACAAAGCCTGACGTGCAAGCCAGCGGGGCGGCGTGTGAAAACCGCAGTCCATTGGGGGTCCGATGTCCAGTTCGTCGGATCCTTTACCCATTGAACGGGGTCAAACGTCCAAGGTATCCAATACACCTCGATCCTCAATGGAGCCGGTGACCACGCCACACGGAGAAGGGTGTGGGTGAGCGTTGTTCGTAGGCCTCCTGTTGGTTGGTTTGGAATCAGGGTTTTCGGCTAACTCCCAGTGATCCACCAACCCGGTTCTAGCCCCGGATATCTGCTTTTCGTCCTCTCAATTTGGTGGAAAAACACCTCGGCCATGAGAAGGCAGTGAGTAGGACTTTCTCAGTAGAGGCTGTTTGAGACGCTTGGTCGTATGAGAGGATTTCGCATGGTGTAATGGAATGGTGATCAACTGCAACCCTGGACACTCACCATACTGTCCTCAGTATGCCCGCAGTACCTGCACAAATATGTTTCATCTGATGAAGACAATCAGAAGTCAGTGCAAAACAGCGGCTCGATTAAGACCCTGGCTGTGGAAATCGGTTTGACCACAAACGAAACAACTTATGTCCACTGATGGCCCCACTGGATGTGCCTAGATACTCTTAATTTGTGAATCCTCGATTTTGATCTCGATTGGCGAAAAGAACCATTTTTTTCATTTGAAACTTTCAGTCACAAAATAGTATTTCCAAATCATGGAGAGTAATTTTATTTCGTAGGTACTTTACAGTTTAGTACAGTAGACTATCACCATTCAATCCAATGGAAAGGACACACCACTGAAACTGTATATTCATGCCTGGGTTACACGGGATAAGAGATCAATAAATTCCTTTCCTACTTTGCTCTATTCTTTACTAATAACCAAAACTGTCCCTTAATGGACTGCAGAGATGCCGTTACCATTAGAAAAACCAGTAACTATTACTCAGCTATTATTCAGAACACATTCAATCAAAGGTGTCTTCAAAACAATATTGTTCCCAAATCACTTCGTGTGAAATCACCCGACATCTCATATCGCTCACAAAAGGCGGCAACAACGACCTCACGCACATTCCCACGACAAAGTGTACATGACTGCTCCACAAAAAGACACTCGTTATGTTTCAGGATAAAAAAAATCTCGACGACAGTCTCAATGTCATTTGGGAGAGCTTCGTATCATCATTGAGCAACGGAGGAAACACGCTTTCAAATCTTGTCGATGTCGACAGCAACGCAAATACACGGAACTGGCGAAAAAGTCCTCAACGGCAACTGGATCAAAACCTAATCAAAGACATTATCAGGTGCTAAACCCTGAAAACCTGGTCAGAAGTCTTTCTGATAAGATACTGACATCTACGGAATTACAACTCCTACGCAAGGGACTGAAATTCAATTTGGAAAGGAAACCCCTAGGAATACAAGAAATGGTTTCCTCACTAGAGCAAGCATTGATGAAGCTTTCAAAAGAAAATGCCAATGAAGCTCGCCTGAGAATATGTAAAGTTCAATTCTCCGAACACATCAACAGAAGCACGAAACGCTCTGTCCTCCTTGAGGCGTGATACCTCTATTCACATCACGAAGGCAGACAAAGGCAACATCACGATCATTTTAACAGTTCAGACTATGAAGCTTGGGTTCTCGAACATCCAAACAATGGACCCTATATTACCAGCAAAGAAAGCAAAGCAAATGCGACGTTAAACAAAAGCAAGGCTCAAATGAGCAACTATTTTCAATCATGAAAGAAAAGCTTGGCAATTCACTGTGGTTCTCTTTGGCACCAAAGATGAATAGACCTGGAAGATTCTATGGCTTACCAAAGTTCACAAACCCAACATACCCGTTCGCCCAATTGTGGACTATACTCCGTGTGTAAACTACAGATTAGCCAAGTATCTCGGCAGTCTTATAAAATCTTATAGAAAACATGTGGTGCATCAAGTCAATGAGGATATTCATTTTGCCCGCATTCTACAGACTATTGAACCACAAGGCGATGAAGTCGCTGTTATTTTTGACGTCGTATCTTTGTACACGAGTGTTCCCATTAGAAACAGTTTAGATGTCTTACATTCCATATTGATCTCTGACGCATCTTTAAGAGAACGTTGTTTATTAACCCCATATGAAATTATTAATGGTGTAGAACTGTGCCTCACTTGCACATATATTTCGTTCAAACGCACATTGTACAAATAAACTGATGGTGTTGTGATGGGTTCTCCTGTATCACCAATTGTTGCCAATCTTTTTTCATGCGCTCTATAGAATTAAAAGCTCTCATTGCACTTAGGAACCCTCCGCGTCTATACATCAGATACGTCGATGATACTTTCGCAGTCNGATAAGATTCACTACGGAAACAGGGAATTCCGAGAGAGTTATCAACTTTACAGATTGTCGTGTGAAAATCAGTGAATCTCATGCATTTCAAACAGGCATCAATAGAAAACCAACCCACTCAGACAGATGTTTGGAGTTTGATTGTGTGCATTCGCAATGCATAAAACGTTCACTTATCTCGTCACTGGCAAACAGGTTTGAAAACCTCTGCACCGCGGAGGCAACACGAAAAGAAGAAATGCGACGCTTAAATCGGGTACTCCAGGACAACAACTGGCCACAGCGGTTTGTACGACACGAGCCTACCAAACCTGGAACAACCACGGAAAGCAAGGGTCGAACAGACTGGCTGACATCCACTGGTATACCCTACAGATCGGGGACATCTGAGGCAATCAGAAATATCCTCGCTAGTTGCAACATCCGGGTTTTCTTCCGGATAGATAACACACTGTAACACGAGCTGTCCAAAGTCAAAGATCCAATTCTAATGCAGGACCAAAGCTACTGCATTTACAAGATCAGTTGCAAGGATTGCCCAGCAGAATATATTGAACAAACATGCAGACAGCTTCGAGTGAGAATCATCGAACGTCGAAGAAAAGAAAAATCGAGACCAACTAATGCCACGCAGCTCAACAAACTCGAACGAGATTCGGCAATCGCACTTCATGCCGTTGCCGAGGGACATCATATCGACTTTGAAAACACGAAAACTCTCCAACGAGGTTTTCGAACAAACACCGAGGGCCTATATGCCGAGGCTTTGGCAATTAGTGCCCATCTTGGGTTTCGAGCATCTAGACAGCGTTAACATCACTTACCAGCACTCATCCGAACGCTGATTTGACCTCAGATAACCCCGATCCCACAGACAAACATTGCACAAATGGGTGGCCCAACGCCCGATCCGGATCGGTGACGTTCACACAGACACGGACACAGAGTACATACAAACGCACACACACATATACACATAAACACATACAGTGCGTAAGAGTTTCATTGGCAAACTGTTCCTGAGTCATTCGATTGTAAAATCACCTTGATAAAGGTTACCCACGGTAACCGAAACATCGGCTTATTTTCACCTCTACCGACATCGCTCTGTTCTCAGAATTATAACTTGTATAAAAATTACTCACCTTCCATTCTCCTATTTGGGCTGTTCACTCTTCAGTGATTGAACAATCGACGAATTGCTTGAACAGTCACTGTCACTGTTAACCAACTCCGTGCACCATCACGCCTGTCCCCGTAGCAAAGTGAAATATAAGGAGCTATCCTCCTACCTGTTTCCGGTTTCTGTATATCGGGGGACCCTAATGGGAAGTCGTAAAGAGTTTGCTTACGTCACTCTCTTCATTTTGCCACATAAAGTAAAAAAAAAGAGTCGGTTTCACATGAGTTAAGTCGAATGCAAAGCAAACTATATTGTGATTGTCAACGTTTTTCTGTTTTGCATTTATTAACAGTTATTTTTCACTGTACAGATGTTGATTAAACTTGTGCCACATGACTCCCATTTCGGAAATACATTAAACTTTCTGATATCATACGTATATATAGATGGCTATGGGTGAATTATATTGATTTTTGACTTTATCGCCCACTTCTATGTTCGTCATTCTCTCTTATCGACGTTTGAATGTGCGCGACCTTGAATGGTGCCATGAAATTTGTGGTAGTTCCAAATTTACAGCTCAGATTTGGAAAATGTTTTATGAAAGCGACATGAAAATTCATTCTTTCTACAGAATGATTTCTTTTTTTCTGAGTGTTTGGTAAATTTAATACACATATTCAAAATAGCTTATATCTTTCAGCGCACAGTAGGTAAAACCATGAATGCAAATTTTCTAGCTTAAAGAAATTGATAAATTGTTTGGCTAAAAACAGCTCATTCATCATGCTTAATCCTAAAAGAATGAAACACTTATTCGAAGAAACAAATATTTGACCTTTGAAAATTGTCCTCAAGGTTATTATGTCAGATATGTTGCATCTGATGTCTGGAACAATATCACATTCAATTCTGTGAATGAGACTCGGAACATAAATCGTTGGGAGGAGTCAATATGATAAAAGACAGGATGGTACACGTGTTTAATCAAAACTTGTATTGTTTCTCGTTCGATACCGATTATGTGTAAGTATTTGCTGAACGTGTTCTCTGATAAAGGGTTTCACATCACCATTACTTGACCGGGCTTGGACTTTGTTTCAAGGTGGTTAGCATAAAATAACTCTGTTATTATTATATACCGAGTCATTACCGCTCAGATTTGAACCGTAATGGCCTTATCAAAGCACAGCAACTAGCACGGTTCAGTGTTCCTAGACCTGTTCTCCGATGGTTTGACTCAGAGCGATCTGTTTTTCCTACCCGATCCGAATTAAAGTGGCTGTATCTTAGTCCCAGTTTTGTGTTGGCAGAATGTCTTCAGCACTCATCGAAGCATTTTATATTCCGAATTTCCCTGATGGTGCATCGGGCCTGTGATGAATATCCGCCCCACGATTAAAAACAGCACCGGATTGATATCCTCTAGTGCGAGTTCCGTAATCACACGATCGATAGGTAGCACTTATCGATCGTTCGGATGGTTCACCTGCAGCAAGACACGTGTGACGCTTGCTCAGCTGACCCGAGTGAGAACCCGCCCACACCTTGTCCACTGCCTCGAATCTTTAGAATACTCAGTGAACTTCGACTGTGCATAGCAGGATTGTCATGAGATGAACAGGTGTATAAACAAACGGTGTTCAAACAGTTCGGTGTCGGGTTGAGGGATTCGAATCTGTGTGACTGGCGGCAAACGATCCCATCAACGGGTCCAAAGGAATGGAACTGTTTCAGGTCACGCGTGAGAGGGTTACTGTGATGCGAAACGATCAGGCAATTGAGCTATACATGATACTGGGGGGGGGGGGNGGGTCGCGTTTCATTCGAAAACCCTCAATCCAGTCCCGGGGTCATCTATGGTTGTGAGGTGCCATAAGCACAAATCTGAATAAATCACGCCCATCGAGTTTGTTTTGCTCATTGTTTGAGGTCTGACGTAATGTTCGGGTGGCAACTCCTTCAATCCTGCAATACAATTTTAATACAGATGAACTTGATCGAGAATCGAGATTTGATCTTATCAATTCCGAATGTTGAGCAAACAGAAACACTCACCTTTTCGGCATCACACAGATCATTTATGGTGTTGCATCCTAAATACACGAAATTTCGAAATATGTAATATAATATATACATATATATGTATATACTCGCATTTAGAACACAATTTCAGGTGACCTATTGCTTTCAATAACTCATAATCATGCTGTTACACTATATATGAGGGGTTTGGAGAATAAAGGTATAAAGAGGGGACTCCATCACTTTGTGTGTGTGTGTGTTGTACACCACATTCTCAGATATGTGCTTCCGAGGTTCTCAGTTATGTCACGTTGGTTGTGTGACCCGATTCCGAGGGATAGGTGTTGTTGTGTGACAATGTATGCGTGTGTGGGCAGGGAGAGGAGTAGGTTCAAATGTTTAATGCACACGGCTTCGGTTATGGCCAATGTACGCACTCTAACATATTTAGACCGGTTAGAGGGAACCTGATAAATAATGCAGAATGCCCCAATTGGGTTAACACGATGACCAGTGTCTATTAAGTGGGCGAGAATCACACTTATGATTGATCCGGAACCACGTCGACTTAGCCAGCGGGGATAGTGTTCTTTCATGCGGATAGATAACTGCCGTGCCGTAGGATCGACGTAGAGTGCGTCACAAACGCATCTGAACGAGTGAACAATCACTGAAGTGATCAACATCGGTAGGTTGTCATTATTTCGTGTGTTTATCGCTAGTGAACTTTTGAAAGAGCAGCGTAGGTGCACATCGTTGAATGTGGCTTTTACCACTCCATTCAGTCGTCTTACAAAGTTTTCAGCGGAACTGTGACCTTAAAAGAGGGTCTAACCAACAGGTATTTTCTTTTCACTTTATCAGTGTGTACGTTTGGTACCTGTTCCATCATATTTTGTTGATTGAAAGGGTCTGGGTAGCCAGAGTCTCTGAGCACGCTGGAAAAAAATTTGAGATCATCTTCCAATACTTCTTGAGAGCAGATTCTCCTGAGCTCTAGATACCGAACAGAATTTTATCATGTTCCTCTTCAGCTTATTTGGTACATAACTGTGAAAATTCGTGTATTGGCTACTCCATGTTTTCCTATAGTACACTACCTCCTTTGTAAACTGTATGTTCCTGTGTACGGAGTTGAACTTTTCTAGCAGTTGACCCAATTCACAGTTTGAATCAGCTATGTAAACGATGTCCTTTAGAAACGGACAATATTTCTGAAGACTATTATTGGTGCCTTTCAATTGATTATTCTCCAGTGTCGCCATGAAAAGTTCCTCAAAGGGGTCCTAGTGGTGATCCCATTGCTACTCCGTCCTTTGGCAGGTGGACTGCTCCGTTGAAATGAAACTGAACGTTATAGTTCACTTAACGCTTCTGTGGGTATCCCCAAATAATTATCGCTATCAGTATGATGTTTATTTCTGCTATACAATAATGATATAGCACGGGATCTCTGAAATCCCCGTTTTCTGTTTGCAGATAGCATTCAGATAACTGGATGGGATCTAGCAAGAGATATACTGGTAGTTAAAAGATGAGATAATCTGTGGGACCTACCACCAAATATCTCAACATGCCAGCTACTGATGACCAGGACTGACTAACAGATAGAAAGGAGCCCGTCGATTCAAAGGGTACCAGAAGCAAAGATTCCAGGAATAAGGGTAACGCGGAACTTAAAACCGAGCATCCAGTGTGTGAAGGCCGAAAACATAGCCAGGGAACAACTGTTTAGTCTATGTGCGACCATGACGTGCAGAAAACCCGAGGTGTTTATCCCACTGGACAAGTATATCATCCGCCCGCCTCTGGATTACTGGGTGTAGGCTTGGGTTCGTAGATAGAGTTCAGCATCTAGCAACAAGAATGATAGCTGGTCAACGGCGAAAAAGCTATGACCAGCGATTCAGGGAAATGAATTTGTTCTCCCTCAAACGGAGGCGGGTGAGAGGAGACCTGATAGGGGCGGGAAGATTGTCAAGGGTGCATCACGCCTGAGGTTTTATGAATTGTTCTCTTTGGTCCCCTATGGAACGAGAGGGGAAATAACCTGTGTCTGTAGAGAAGCCACGCCAGGCTCTAACTTAGGGTAACCTTTTTCACTAACAGGCTGATACCGTTGTGGAACCGGTTACCACAGGCAGTCGTAAGCTGCAATACTGTAAATGCTTTTAAAAAGGAACTAGATAAGTGTTGGATAATGGATTTTCCGTCGATACGCCTACAGTTACTAACTATAGCCTAATCTCAAAGGATGCGGTAGTGCATCACACTATTCTGACTTTCAGAACCTCGCTGACAATAAATGTATGTAGACGATCGATTGGCAACCCGTCCTCTGAGAACTGAACTGAACTGAGAACACAAAGAAACCGGGACATGTTCAACAAACTACGGCATTAAAACAGTATCGTTGTAGCACCAAAATTTTCATTATTGATTGGGATTCGGCACATTCAACTACATAGCCATATGCATAACCAAAGTGTTGTTTGATAATGTACACCTTGAGCCAGGATAATTGTGAATTACCCGGATAACAGTACAGCATCATTCAATAATCCAGGGAAAAAGAGTTTCGATGCATTGACTAATGATTCCAGCAACATCGGGTCACATGGAACCGAAAACGTCTCCTTACACGAGACCTTTGTAACAATGGGAATTGTAGGGATTCTATTCTCAGTTCTCAGCCGATCAGTTTTATGGAACTATTTTTTCGCAAAAAACCTCAACCTCATTATTGTTATTATTCCACTTCTGTGTTATCTAACGAATACGTGATGACCGATCGAAATTTGCATCATTGATGCGCATCCAAGCGTATAGACTAGACGAGATTCCAGCTACATGTGGCCCGTTCGCACCGAGAAGGCTGCGAAAAAAGTCGCCTTGTGATAATGTGTGCTGTGGCACCTCAAATGGTGTTTTGCCATCTACTTTCCCATTTGAGGTCAAACAGAGGAGGTCGTGGCGCTGCGTATTGTTTTTACCGCCGGTAAGACAATTTGGTTGGCGAACGAGCGTACCTAGGCGTATTCAGATGAGAGAAAAATAACACACTGCGGAAGCAGAGAAAATTAACTGTGGTAGAAAGCACACCACGGTGTAACCCTGTTTTGGTTTACCGGAAAAATGATATTTACCACAAAAAGGAAGAAATCATGAACAAACGACCCCTAGGCATCATAATTCTCGGAAAGGTCAACGTTTTCTAAATAGGGTTGGTCCGCTTAAAGAAGGTGTGGTTTGTGAGTTGTATCATGGATCGACTGCATCAACAGGACATCAAAACAATCGACACTCCGGTGTTGTTTGCAACCAAGTAGTGATAAATTATCAAGTATATTTACTGTATAATAACAGCAGTGTGTCACAAATCAATAACCAAAATGGGTAGACTGGAACTTCTGTAAGCACACAATTGGTCGTAACATTTGGACCAGAACAGTACGGTGATTTATGTAACCAACCCTCTGCCTTTCTGCCATTTCCAAGCTTGATGATATTATTCAACTGACAAGGGGATAAAATACCTTGTATTGTCAGATCCACACGACCTCGAAAGCAGAAAGCAGTTGGTTTGGCCAGGACTGTTTGTAACCAACTAACCAACTAAGGGGCTTTAAGATATTATGAACTTCAGATAATAGACGCTAAGTGAAACAAATCAATAGAAAGAAAGCTGAATGCTAGTTTACAAATCGATCTAAACGAATAAGAGGAAGATGAAAGTGTTAAAGAAAAATCATTAAAACGTTTCCTCACTATTGTCCACAGTTCATGATAACATCGGTTTAATCGGAGTCTCCTGGTAAACTATTTGGATACTATTCATTATTCAGATACGAGGCATTTCCGAACGTTTAAGTTGTGCCAAGCTCGACATATTCGGTGAGATTCGTACGCATGGACGTCGCCTACTTCTTTGTGCAGCAGATGTTCTACCAGTGAAGCTACGGGGCCATACCGATAACGGTGATCTTTTCATATATACATCACTCACTAAACTTACAGAGACATACGGCCTAAGCCTTAAAATTGCATTCAACGGACTCAAAAGGAATTGCAGAAAAACCTGTGGGTGAGAGTCAGATTACAAGTTACTTGATTGGTTCGAAAATATCACTGTGCGATGGATGGGAGATGGTCAGTGTTGTGAGATGCTGGTGGGGGATGGAAAGAGTTCGCAGCACAGTTGGGGGAACATGCGCTGTACAAAGTTGTCGGTGAAGTCTATGTGTGGGTTCAACTCAACAAATCTATTATACTTTTCGCAATTCAAATATGACTTAATTCTGTCAAAACATTTAACGTAGCAATTCCACAGGGAAGGTGCTTTGCAATAACAACAGCTATTCTGGACCCGGAAAAGGCATGCTTACTTTTATTCAAGCTATTTTTCAAGTAGACTTTACACGTTTTGTGCATAAGTGAAAATGTTTTCCAAAGCTACGACCGGTTAAAAGTGACAAACAAT
>UZAN01040994.1:40893-57164 GCA_900618425.1 Echinostoma caproni
AGTGGACTTGTCTTTAAGGAAGTGGTGTACCTGAAATGTACGTATACCTTCGCTAAGCCGTCTATAGTTAGTAACATCAAGGTGTGTCAAGGTCTAAAATCGCTTATCCCGTTCATTCAATATAGCGAAAGGGGTTCAATGTGATTGCCTGTCTTCCCACTGGATGTCTTCTTTTGGAATGGACAAAATCCTGAAGAACTGCAGGCCCTTCGGTATGCAACTTCTTCGTTATTCCGAATATGCAAATAAAATCATCAAAAACAAGCAATTCTCCCCGATACTCTTACCACGCTAGCGTAATCTGTCATACAATTTGAAGTAATCTTTTCTTCGTCATAATGAAAGGTGTTGTTATAACACTGTCAACTGGTCACACATACACTCATGCTCTTGAGCGACAACTTGGGAATCTTCAATCACTCTACCTGGGTCGGGAGTTGTTTCAACTTTGGAGTACGTGCCAACGAGATTTGGCTATGAGGCGTACAAATAGATATGCACGGGCAATGGGGGGCTCAGGGAATAATTCAATGCACACTTGCGTTGTACAAATATGAAAGCAAAATTGAACTGACTATATAGGATTAAACAAAACAGTGATTGGTGCGAAGGGCGAGGCAAAAAGAAGCCATTCTTATACATAGCAAATTTGGTCTGTTAGCAGTGCATCTGATGGCCCCATAAAAAGGGATATAGATAGATCATTCCGTCCGTGTATGACGCAGTTGGTCTCTAACTAAACCGAACGGAAGCTGTACGAGAAGAGCTATATAATTTTTGGGAATACACCAAACCAGTATTCTGATCTGATCGAAGCATTACTTATCGATGAATAATGATGAAGTGGGTTCATGCCCAGGCCGCACACTATCGCACTATCTTACTGGTTATATGTATATGTATATATATGTGATGCAGATAAGGTTATTGTGTTGAAAATATATTTCCTGGGCACAATATGAATGAACTGATAAATGATTACCGAATACACATGCCTGACGAGCGGCAAGGACCGCGAAACCGGTTGTGTGCTTCCAGGGAAATTTTGTTCAGTCATTCACATACTACATACACAAACTCTGGAACATAGCTAATGCCTCACTTAGAATTTGGAGATTTGTGCAATAGGAACCACTTACTACGCTGGTAAAAGGAAGAACTAGAGAGAATCTATAATGGAAAACGTTTATTGCGCACGCTTTTCTCCCTGGTTTATTCTACCGCTGGTCTGGCAGATGACATTTAGACTGAGATAATCGGATAATAAGAGCAGCTGCGTGTGTGTGTGTGTGCTAATGCACGAATCGGTGCAGGCTGTAGAAGAATGAACCACTTGGATCCAGCCACGGTGCAACATTTTCGCAGTGTGATTCAGGCCTTCCCGGGAGTTGCGTGCTTTTGGAGCCACAATGAACCGCCATACCGCTCTGTGGGGATTTTTGGCCTAAGATCACTCACTGGGAGGCGGTCAGTATCAGTTTACAAAACCAGACAATAGTGCGTGTGTGTACTTGGGTGGTCAACTCACGGAGTTTTACGCGATCGGTTTCGTGCGGTTGGGGGAATGCACACAGCTCTTGTCCCGAGGTTCTTTTTATGTATCTAACGCAGACAGTGAACCGAATAATACGGAACAGTTGTCATTTTTTTATTAAAAACCATTCACAGCTTGGAGTGAGGAAGTGAAGAAAAGCTCGGCATAAATCAACGAATTGGCTTACGAAATGGTTTCACTTAGACCACGAGAACATATAAAGTGAACTGAATTTCACTGTGTAAGTACATGTGTGAGGGTGATCGAGGGTATCAAATTCCTATGAATCTGATCCAGCGAATAACCCGAGTGTGGAAGGAGATAAGCACCAAAAGATCTGAAAATGATAAATTTAATCTAACCATAACTTTTTTCAAGTATACATCCCTTAGAGTATTCAGTTGATGATGAAATCAATCCGACATGCAGCAGACAACTGGGAGAACATTAAAGGGCACTGGTTGAACTATAGACTACATGATGTTCAAAGCAATAGAAAATAGAGATAGTCTTAGCTACTCCAGATTATCTGGTTACAAGAACAAATGTTTTTTTTCCATTAGACCTTTTGAGCATCCAGCACAATTGTTGAAAACATCATTTTTTTATAACACGGCGGTGGTGGCGGTCGGGTTGTCGAAATAATCACCTGGGATTGTGTGTTCGAAACGCTTCCTCCCCACCGCTACTGCTCATCTTCCCCTTATCTGTACTTTTCCCGGGCGGTCTTTATATGGTCGAAACTCCCATCCTGTGGTACGTTGCTGCGTCCAATCAAGATTGTTCGACCGCAAGATGTACACTTACTGGAAACACAGGAGGTTCAAGAACTAATGCCGCCATGGTGACCGTTTCCGCCTATGCTAAAGCAATGATTTCGATCGCGTAAATCGCGAAATGAAAGTGTACCTGACGGATCATAGTTGAATCAGGCTCGAGAGGAAAATCCATCAAGTTACTTATTCGTTTTCAAAGTGATAAAGGCATCAGAAGATGTCACGTAAATTAGCATGGTGGAAGTATATTGGTTGGTTAACTGCGTATAAGTTAAAGAAATGTTGGCCTAGTTGGAACGAAGTGGTTACGATAAACCGGTCCACCGGATCGGAATCCGATCTTCTACACGTGATTGCCTTTTATCATCGAGGTTTCATGGATGATTCCCATACCAAAAGATAAACAATGTTGCGAACAAATTGGTTTTCGTAGCTGCTTCTTCAGGCTTTCAAAGTTAAGGGTGCTCAGCCCTTTGGTAAAAATGGACGTGACTGGTTCAGGCTAGATGGGAAAGAATAACAGTTCCGTTTCGCCCGCTTACCGAGTTTGATAATTTGCTTGCAAACGTTTCATCACAAGCCGAGGTAACATCATCAGTGCTTGGGAAGTGGCTTGTACTCTTTCGTTTATCTGTACATATACATATATATATGTATATTCTTCTCCATCGATTATTTGTGTTATCTGGTCTCACTGTTTGGAGGAAACAAATTTTCAAAACCAAAGAAGAGAACAATGGAGAACGACAAGAGCATTTATCTACGAAATAAAGTTGAAGAACTTCCCAAAACACCATGTTGGACAAACTGAAGAAAAACTGTCAACAGGGAACCGTGAGGCATAACCCACCATCGTAAAGTTTCCTCCAGGAAGATTGAGAATTTATATCCTTATCAATTCAACTTCAAATCAGTGAAAATAATCGATGAAGCCCGGTCAAAACAGACCAAACAATTTCTCGAGACTTGACATTTTTCAATCAACTCATTAATTAGGTACATCAAACTGGATCATGTGTACACGCCGATGCAACTTAAGGATCATATGACGCAACAAAAGAGAAGAGTTATTATACATATAAATGAACGAGTACAAGCGGAACACGGCCACTTCACAGGCACTGACGATCTCACCTCGGGTGGTGTTGAAACGTGTGCAAGCGAATTGCCAAGCTCGGCGAACAGGAATTCAGTGGAATTCAGTTCATCTGAGCAACGAGAACCGGTCAAGAACAAGTGTCTGCCAAGTTCTATAGGAGCACGGAGAGAAAAAGACGAGAGGGAGAACTCTGGGTCAACGTGCAACGTGTCACCCGAGTCTGGTGAACCACAATCACTGACACCGGGCACCAAACAGAAAACGACGCACTTGACGTCATCCATAATGGACCGTATAACAATTGGAACTCCGCTCGGCAACGTTCTTTGATAACAATAGAATCAATAGCAATCAAACCCATTATTATACAAAACGGAAGGGAACACTGTTGTCGCACTCCAGTTGCCTGGGCCTCGCCCCAACATACATGAAGAATTGGCTGCCCTACAATCTCGTGCTTGTTCGTGACCTTGAAATTTATCATGCTTGTTTCATCCATATTTTGATGCTAATCATGTCTACGACTAAAAACTGTGAATTCTGCAGCTAACTGCTAATTATTTGCTTGGCGAGAGTCATAAATATCCTTTGATCAAAAAGAGCAGACGGGCCAGATGGCACACTGCACTTGCTTACACCCCTAATGGCAAGATGACTGTGACATCATCGGCCGCGGGGCCTTTGAATTCGGCCGCACCATTTGGCTCGGAGATCATAGTTATACATTTTTGTGGATTTATTCGCCACCAAATCGCATCGTTATCAATTTTAAGGACACCAATGGCTATCATCCAAGACCACATTTACGAAATCTTTACGAGTTATCGCGAGAACCGCACATTTTGTGAAATATTCCAACAAGATGAGAAATAAGTTCTGGCGGATTATCCAAGACAAGGAAGAAAACATTGGGCAAGTTGGCAATTCAGTATCAGATAGTGTAGTACCAGTAAAATGCAAATTGCTCTCATTCTAACAAGTAACCTTCGTTCTCTGTTGGGAAAAGTCGAAGAGGTAGCAGACATCACACGGGAAAAGGAGCACCAAAATCTATGGATTATTATGCTACAGGAATTCTTGCTGCACTAAGAAATGCCCCGTGAATTTGTACCACTAGGTGGATGGATAGATATAATCAGTTTTCACGTCATCCAATGAAAGCCCCGTTTTCCAAGTGGGTTTCGTTCCATACTTATTGGAAGATTTTACCTGTCACCCTCAATAGCAGCGGCGGACATGAATAGGTTTTCCGATGGTTTTCTATCTCTATCACATCAAAAACAAGCTATTCTCAGTGTGTATTTGTTGGTGATTTTAACAGACATTATATAACTTTCCTCACCCCACTGGGTCTATAAAATTTGGTACATTTTCCTACCAGACTCAATTCACAGTTAGATTTTGCTTTTAAAAATAAACTGCAAGTTTTCTAAGTCCAGAAACAATCTCCTCTGAGCAATTCAGATCATTTTACCTTAAAATTATGTCCAACTTTATACAGCAAAGCTAACCGGTACACGTTTTTAAGAAAACTATCCGAGACAATGAGTCTAAAGGCTCAGATCCCGGATTGCCGCCACAGATTTCTCATTGTTTCTCTGTGAACCTGTTACTGACTACCTTAATTTTTGTTTACACCAGTGTTGCCCACTCGAAACGGTCTTTATTCATAAAGACAGATATTCATGACCGCTACTAAAACAGCTACGCATTGGAAAGAATGGACTTATAAGCATGGACTGGGAACCCATGCCAAGCGGCTTACAGTTTCGATCAAAGCTGAATAAATCGGTTGAAAAGGTTGCAAATTGGCACTATACCGGGAAAATTCAGTTGTCGTGGAATGTGGAGAGCTATCAACCGCCGTTGTGGCAGTAGCAATAAACACAAAAGGGAAACTTTCGACGTTAAAAGCCTAAGGTCCGAGTTTAGTCTAGTTTCACAGTGCACTTCACTGGCAGAATTAGTCAGCTCTACGTCGACAACAAATAACTTACCCGCCACAGTCCTTCAACAGCTACGGAAAACAAAGATGACTAAAGCATCTGGCCCGGACAAACGATCAACGGTGGCACTTAAGGCACGTGCGGAAACTCTCTCAGCGCCTGAAGTTTGGAGAATAGCCATGATAACTTCCGTTACAAAAAAAGGAACCTGAGAATTATCGTCCCATCACCTGCACGTCAGTCATGCTCAAATTATTTGAGAGGTTCTTGTTAACGTCGGTTGTCACTGAGTCTGCGGAAGACGACATACATTATTTTGCATATCGTTCTTCGCGCCCAACACTTGATACCTTTGCATACCGTGTTCATTCAATACTTTCGGCGCAAGATAAGAAACGTAAGACCGCCAGAATGATGTTCTTGGACTAGAGAAACACTTTCAGCAGTCTCGATCGATCAGTATTGCTCAACATGATTACCGAAAGTGGTGTTAATCCAAACGTTAGCAGATTATATCATAAACAGAAGGCAGTTTACGTGTATCAAAGGCAAAAATTCTTCACTGGTCCAGTTGCTTCTGATGTTCTGCAAGGTGCAATATTTTCCCCATTTTCTTTTCAACGTATGTCAAACAATTTCCTGTTCCTCCTGCACTCATTGGCTCTCAATACGCAGATGACGTTGGTTTAGTTTGAAAAGCATCCACCCCTGAAGATACTTAAGAAATTCAAAGCCAGCTAAACGACGTTGTTACTCGGTCTTTGTCCCGTTCCCTCTCATTGAATTTCTCTAAATGTCAGGATGTGTTTTCCCTTTTGGCCGATATACCATATCCAGCCCCCACAGATAGATTCCCCACACACTCTTTTAATCATGAATCCGTACCGAAATCAACATTGGTAAAATAACTTGGCGCCACATTATCACGCAGTTTAGTCAGTGCATGTTCAAAACACATTCTGTAGATTATAAAGCTGTCAAATTTCTCACTCCGATTGATAATACTTTCTGTTCCCTACAACCTGATTGTTAGGTTTGTGAATGCATGCGTGCTCCCACCCCTGTTTGCATGGCCCCCCGGTGAGTTTTTCCGGTATGTTGAAAAAGGCTATTATTTACTGGTGAGACCTCTTTTAAGAACAGTCGGTGAGCAGTGGAATATTCTGCATAAGTTTGTGATGCACGGAGGAATTCGAAAACTTTATGACTTATACAATATCCTGGGCATACTTAATGTGCAAACGATCATGAAAAGCAAACGTGGAGGAAATATAGGTTGTGAATAGGAAGGAAGAGAGAATAGCACCCTGAAGAGCTCATTGAGTGGAGTGTAAAAGTGAAGAGTTACGACCCTTATATTTAGTAAAATGTAATCGATGGGTGAAACAATTACGAAACACATTAATAAGCCCCGGCTGAATACCGTTCACAGAGAGAACATGAAGAGGTTTGAGCCAATGGAAACAATTAAAAAAATCACCATAATAAGAGAAACAACCGAACAGATTTTCTGTCCAAGGAACAAGGAACATAATAAATAAGCGACACCGACGCATAAATAGCTGACATGGAACTGCGATAGGCAAATTGAACTGGGTCAGGTGCATTCACCTCGAATAATATCTTCTGTAGTGAAGTCTTTTCCACGAACATCAAGCAAGCCATTAGACGAAATTAGGACACTCCCCTTTTCGGTAATAGCGTGACAGGGCCACTTTCCAGCCGTTTGGAATGCAATACTCAGTAAAACTCAGGTCGGTAAAAACAGGGTTAAGGGTAACTGAAGAGTCTTTGAGCACAAAAGGTGGAAGTCCATCAGCACCGCATGATTTATTACATTGCAAACTCATGAAAATGTTGAATACTTCTGTTTGATAAGTAACTAAATTACCAACAATAATAGGAAGACTACTGTGCATCGACAAGGGTGTCGGTTATAGCATAGGTGAATTGACGATTAAGATAGTCCACGTTGGAAGCTGACGGATTCCCATTCGATTCGAGACCACACAATTGAAAAAAAACAATTTTTATGTATAGCAACAGTTATCAGTTGAATTTAGGGATCACTGAGGTCTTCGCGATAGAAAGAAACCGATTCGCGAGAACGGCTGAGGGTGTTGATTTGAGATGGGAATAATGATGACTGAACACCAAGAATCAGGAGGACTCGATCGGGAAGATAGGGACTCATTGACGATGGATGTCATCATATTAGTCAGGGAAACTGTTCTGAATTTCAGAAGTGCCGGAGGAAGACCATCAGGGCCTGCAGCTGGAGATGCTCTGCACGATCGAAGAAGCTTAAAGATTGAATCATTTGTAAAGAGTGCTGAACTGGATTCCTTAGACGGGAATAAGGGAATCTGGATCTCATTTGACGAATGGATGAAAGTGACTTTAAGGCTGTTGACGTCCACCGAAGTATTCCAGTATTTTCTGGTCTATCAATAGAGAAGGCGAATACCTTGCCATAAAAGCCCGGTATTCTTTGTTCGCAGAATTTGCGCAGCAAAGATTACATTTACATACGCTATCTCAGACCTGATTAAATCAGAATAGTGCTTTACAATCGATACGCGACGATATTTGCAGGCTACTTCTTTGTGCCTTCTAAGTGAGTTCAAAAAGATTGAGTTAATTCTACAGTTACCGACAAACAGAGTTTTCATTGGACAACACAAGTTAAAGATCGATTTGATCGTTTCAGTGAACAGACTGACACATTTAAAAAGCAATGGACAAGAAACAAACCAAGACTGAACAATGACAATAGAACGGTTGAGAAGAGAGATACAGTTGAATGAAAAGTCAATAGATGGAATTTTATCTGAGTAGAACGTATGAATGCTTGATAAGCAATGCGAGAGTATAGCTTTGGTCTAACAAGAGGAATACTCTGATCACTGGTAGACACCGGGGCTATTAGTTTGGAGGAGCATAGTTTGTGATCTCTGTGTCCAGCGGAGAACTACCTCTGGTAGGAGAATGAAAAAGGTCAGATAGACCAAACGGAAGCTGGGGAAATGCTAGTATAAATAAAATCACATGAATGCAAGTGAAGATTTTCATAATGAAACTAGAAACGGGATATAGAATTCAAAGAATGAATTGATTTCCGTCGGAAAACAGTAGGGATATATGTGCATAGTAGTGATGATTGCACTTTTCTGAAGATAAAATGTAGAATGATAACGAACAGACAAGAGGTCAGAAATTTTAAGAATAGTTATCACACATGACATGCCATACCACGAAACACTGATGTAACGAGCCATACGATCTCCGGTTATTTTCCTACTTCACTGTCTATCCTGTCCGTAGTAATCAAACCCTTCGATTCAAGCGAGCACCTCCTCAATATTTTGATTCAGCCAGGTTCCCTGTACACAAAGAACATAAGTATTGGAATTAATGCGTGTTAAGAATGAAGGTTTAATCCGAAATCTTGGCGAAAAGAGGGCGAACGTTAGTGCTGGCCAATGATGGCACGTCATCTTGGCAGGATGAATGCAGTGCAGTCTGTCTTCCGGCCCGTCTGCGTTTTTCGATCCAAGGACATTTATGACTCTCACCAAGCAAAGAATTTACCGGGTGGCATAGAATTCACAGCTTTTATTCGTAGCATGTTCTGAAAAGAATATTTATATATCCTGAACGTTATTAGTGGGCCACAGATTTGGTGAACCCTGTGAAATATAGTGCGTACCAGACTACGATTGTATCCCACAGGGCAGAAACTCCTGAAATGTAAATACTGTCTTGTCCATGTAGGCTTTCGATACATAGATATCTGTAGCTTCCCGTCTGACTGTCGATTGAGTAGTAAGTCACAAAATCTTAACTTGCGATTCCAATTCACATAATAATGTCATTTCGATGTTGGGATGCAATGAGTTCAACAGATGAAATAATGTCCCAATATCTATTTCGTTTCGCGCAGTAATGTATCATCAACACACCTTCGACATAGTATGGTAGAATTCAGTTCCTCTTCCAGTTTGTTTTTTACAGTGTTGACAGGTAGATATCGGCAAGAATTGGCCCCAAATGGCTACCCATAGCCACCATCAATGTGCTAATAGATATTTCCGATGAAAACAAACTGTACGTCGCGAACGCATAATTCCGGTAGGATTTTCAAATCACTGGCGGGGAAACCTATTTCACTCGTATGTTTGGTAATAACTGTGCAGTTTTATTCATCAAATTGGTTATCCTGGTGTTTAGTTGGAGAATTTGACTCGTGATCAACGACAGATTACAAGGTGTACTGCGGAATGTTCATAGCCGCATGTTCAGGTATCTGTTTGGAAATGAATCACTTTGTCGACAGCCTATGACTCGGCACGTTTCTCCCATCGAATGAGCAGTTACTAATTGTCATTAGTTGTGCTCGTTGATGGGACGAGATTTCACCCAAATAGGAAGCACCTTACAACTCCCCCCACACGCACATACAGGAAAGGCTTGGATGGTAGTGCAACATGTATAAGTATGCGACACCAGAAATAAACTCTTGAAAACCTGAATCTGTAGAATCCGTATCTAGCGTTAAAGAGGGCTGTAATAACGATAATCGTAGAAAGGTACATAGAAAGGTATGCTTTGAATACGAAATAAGAACGATGCGGGAGCCATTTTGTCTGAATTGTTTGAGAATTTCTGATGTTCATTCGCTGTCATCCCCGGGGATTTATTAAGCTCCTTATTCTCTCTCACTCTCACTCGCTTTGTATTTATGTCGTAAACTAAACATGAAACGCCTATATATAAAAGCATGTATGACCTATGTGTAATTATCTTGCTCAGAAACGAGAAATTTCACCGGTTTAAATACCTCAGTTGTTGTTTGACGGAGTTGTTGAATCAATGTATCCAATTACCGCTGCATGATTATGGTTCTCCATCAAAACGGAGGTAGCTGCTTCAAGCATTTTCATGTCAAGCAAGCTTCAGAGGTTTCGTGAAAACTTACGCAGACACTCCGAATCGACACGTTCTGTGTTAACTGCAAGTAATCTGAAATATATAGTGAAGCCAATACACGGGGATTTCAGAATGACACTGAACCTTTGACACCAGATATGTGCCATGTACAACAAAATGGGCACTTAACCGAAAGCGGAATATTATTTTTTAAAAAGCTGTGAAATCGTCTAAACGGGGTGAGCTTCTTAAATCTGGGATTTTGAGTTGTTCAGCTGTGGCGACCGAACCGGGAAGAAACAAGATTCTTTGATTGAATTAATCAACTGAGCCCTGGTCAACACGAAAACGCGGCGTGATCAAAACTATTGCAATTTCTTTTTACTTTTTTTTTATCTTTTTCACTTTAATTCCTTTTATTGAGTATACAAATATATAATTTTCAGAAGGGAAGGAGCCAATCTGATTTGAACGATAGCGCAGGGCTTTTGAATTCAGCCGTATCAAAATCGAACATCTAATTTTTCCCCGACTTTACAGTGGAAAACTGCATTTTATCATCAGCATACTTTCTCGAATCAATTCATTCAATTTTCAAAGATAAATTCTGTCCTTCGGTCGCACATTTTTGAACTCCCTTCGTTTTATTGCACGTTAACACCTATTTTCACGTTTTGGGCATTGTGTGCTAAATCGCTACAACCGATTGAGGAAGAAGGGGCAATGACAACAAATAAAACATCACGGTGGTTGGAAGGTCGCTCTCAGGCGGCGTTCCATCAACAGACTGACTGTACGCGTTATTATTTCCGGTAACATCCGTTCAATCCTGGGAAAAGCAGATGAGGTCAAGAGTATGTTGCGTGAAAATGTGTGCAAAAATGTCGGAATTATTATGCTCTAGCAAAGTTGGTTGCATCCTGACATTAAGGACGTCGTTGTCCTGCTTGATGGATTCGATATCTTTCGAGATGATCTTTCGAGAAGTGGTGGAGCAGTCACTTTTGTCGACCGTATGTGGTGTAACAGCTCTCATCTTTTGTTTCCTTTAATACCAGATAAATCAGAAGCATTTTCATTCAAAGAAAACCCCGTTTTCTTATTAATTTTCATCGTACATTTACATTGCTCCTGACAAGCCCACTCCAGACATCTGAATATTTTCCTACTCTATCTCAACACAACAGGCTTAGACCAGCCAGTGTGTATTGTGACTGGTGATTTTATTCGTTTTGATAGTTCTTTCTTAAGAACTTTAGGTTTTGTTATTCTTGTGCACTTCCCCACTCATTTGGAGGCCCCGCTTGATGGCACTTTTGTAAATATCCCAGATATCTTTTTTATAAATAAACCAGTCCCTATTAGCGCGTCCGACCACTTTACAACTCTTTCGCACCCAAAAGTCTATGCTAGATTGTTTCATCGTCAACAAGCACAGGTAGCATCCCGAACAATACAAAGGATGGAATTTACCCATAGTAACTTATCTGGACTCCAATAAGTGAGATCCTTAACGGATTTTTCTATCTTTTCCAATTCCAATAATTGCTCCAGATGTGAACATCTCACCGGCTACCCTTATTTCTGTTTTCATTTGTGTAGCCCGATCGAGACAATATATATCCTTGCTGATAGACTTTCATCGCCTCCTAAAACGCCTCCGACGTAATGAAGAGAAGGCATATACGAAAGGCAGGCACTACGATGTTAAACGACTCTCAATTATCATCAAGGCAGAGATTCATCGCTTGAATCGGATATATGCTGAGACCATCCTGGGCAACCAGAGCTGTCGCGAGATGTGATCGGCGTTGAAGAAACTCTGTGGCACACGTGGGAGCTTCTGTCCTGACGAGGAAGAATTAAACTGACAATTTTCTGCCTACTCTGGTTCCAATTCCCTACCGTCCGTTTTCACTTCCTCAGAAAATACCAACCCTGTTTCGCCGACTGAAGTTCTCAAACTTTTGAGGCAAATTAAGTCAAACAAGGCCCACAGACTGGACTCATTAACCCCTATTTTATTGAAATCTGTGCCGAACACCTTGCAACACCCGTTACAGAGTTGTTTAATTTGTGTATGTTTTCCGAAACAATCCCACATTACTGAAGATTTGTCCGGATAAGACCCGATCCCAAGAAGGGTTCTTCAAAATATCGACCGATTGCACGTACCTCAGCCCTGTTGAAAGTCTTTGCGATAGTGCCGTTGAACCATTTGACTACCCTCTCTGATGTTTTTGATCCTCTTCAGTTTGCTTATGAGAAATCCCTTTCGACTATTGACGCTGTGGCGTATGTTTTCCATTCTGTGGCCTCAGTTCTTAATACGAGTGATGGAACTGTTCGTCTTATTTTTCTTGACTACGCCTTTGGTTCGCTTGACCGTCACATTCTCATTCAACGTCTTGCTGATTACGGCTAAGGATCCGACATGTTGAACGTTCTTGTAAACGACTTCTCTTTTAGGACACAATTTACCTCATGCAATGGTAACAAATCGTCGTATTCTTACGTCAACTCTGGTGTCTTCTAGGGAGCCCTTCTTTTTTCCCTGTACATAAACCACCTGCCTGTCCCTAACAACTTTATTGCCTGTGCGGATCGGACGACGTGGTCATTGGGTGTCCCTCTAATACTGATGCTTCTTTCCACCAGCTTCAAAGAAGTCTGGAAGACGCTTTCAGTTGGTTTCTACTCCAATCACTCTTGCTTAATGTTTTCAAATTTATCGACGTTTCTTTCAGTCTTAACTCTGGCTCCCGCTATCAAACTACATTTACTGATTTACCGGATCTAATAGTTGACAGTCACAGCGTTTCCAAAGCTAACTCTGCTAAATACCTCGGAGTCGTTTTATTCCTCAATCTCTCTTGAACCTTACAGGTAGAGAACGTTTACAACAAGGTAGTGGCAAAGCCAGAGATGTCGGGCTTAATTTTATTGTGTGCAAACATATCGAGGCATGTGAAAGAGTAGCTGACAGAATCTTGAACAACGTAGATCACTGCTTGCACAACGAACTTATTAAATCCATATCAAACCCCCGTACCGCTCCTATCATAGGTTCCTTGTCGCACGCACCGTCACATACAAAAACAGCATCCTCCCTTTTGTTGCTCGCTTTCTAGTAAATCGGACACCAATTATTGCAGGTTTGCTTGAACACCCAATGAGTTATTTTATTTATTCATTTTTTGTCTGTTACTATCGTCTTCCTGCATACAGTTTTCTGTCATTTTTTAATTAATCTATTCACAATCAGATACCATCCCCCTCAATTCCACTGTATTATCGTGAAAAAACCACTGAAAATTCATCCTCCGGGTGCGTAAAGCTTACTTTGACTTGACTTGACAATCAAAGGGCTGCCATTCAACACACAATATGGAAAGTCAGACGGTGGTGGTTGGATTCGAACACACATCCGCGGGGTGATAATTCAACGATGTTACCACTGGGTCACCACCGCGGACTTGTCAATGTGTACGCGTAACTCAGTTTGCACGTTGACACGCCCTGCTCGTTTTTGAAGATACTGAGTGTTCCTTCATCTGTTCAAACCCGATCTTTTCGATTGAGCCTTGCAAGACTGACTTTGGCTACATTGTGGGTACGGCTCCGTTGCTTCAACCTTCACAGTGGAAAAGCCGTTTTATACCCTGTATCTGGTTTGGTCACACTGTGCACTAAATGACATGCAAATCGTTTGATGTACGGACACTATGATATAATAGGTGTCAATGATCGAGCCGTATAGGGCACTGTCCATCAGCTCGAAGTGGATGGCTTATTCAAATTCCTCAGTCGAGGAGAAGTACTGTCAGATTAACAGAGCCAAAGCTGGTGAATTACCCTAGTTTACTCACGATAAGAACCTATTGTTAGCCAAAACCTGATCCACGAGTTAGGGAGGTGGTGTTTGAACACCTTGAGCCACGTGGGAACCGCGAGCCAGTTTATCAGATTATACACCGTTTGGACGGGGTCAGACGTCCCCTTTCCAGGCCCAGCCGTTTACATCAAATCGAGCCGGTGAACCGTGCCAGAAACTGAAATGTGTAGAAGTGGTTTGCACATCTGTTCTGGCTTGGTTTACTGTCCACGTTTTTCACCCATTTCATTCTGATAAAATCAGCTCCGTGGTTCACCAAAATTTAAGGTCCTTTTACTCAGCTTGAGGCAGCTAGCAGGGCTGAAATGGAATGAATGAAATGAGACACTTTGTTCCATAGGAGCATTTTGCGAGGTGCAAAGAATAGATAGATAACCAGTTGTAAGGCAAAAGGCGCCTAACCCTGACCGTGCGGGGGATTTCTGATTGTCTAAGATATAGCTAGGATAAACGGATATTAGACAGCCAACCTTTACGTTAGTCGAAGTAACGGAGCCCAATGGAATTCCAACACTATAAACAAGCCCAATTGAACGCCAAGTTCGGTTAATGGGAATTAATACGTATTAGAGCAGCCTGATTTTGGGTCAATCGTAATCTAGAGGCTGAAATTGATATTTGATAGAAACGAGCATTTAGAAGTGCACTAGTACTTATTGTGTTTGTGTGCACTTCTGACTGTCAATGAGAGCGAAACACAACGAAAAGTTGGTAACAATTGCGGGCAACTGTCACTAGTTGTCGAAATGGAGCTATGCGATACGGTGTTGGTCAAATTATTTTGCTCTGATGCGAATGGCACACAAGTAAACCTCAATATCCGCGGTGTTGCGGGTCACTCGTTACTAAAAGTGGCAGTCAGCCTTGGTCGTTTCGTTTGTGTGCGATATGGCATTGCAGCCCATGCGTCAAATGGCGATACTCGGGGTGACCATAAGTGAATTTAGAAGAAACTGGATTGGTGTTGGACATTTCTGGTACGGAACATCTACCCCGCGCGAGTGCTTGGACGATGTGGTTCAGAAATTCTATGCATATTGATAATCATATGATAGAATTTCAGCTGAAAAGTCGTTTGTGATCGTGATTGGAATCGGAGATATAATTACTTAAGCACTTCCATTACGACAGGGATTATAGTAACGATTTAATTCAAAGACGACGAGTAGAGCCATAGAACCGCCACCTTGCGTGGTAGGTTCACTATCAGCGAACAGTTTCCATTCAGCATAACAGAACCCTGTGTATTCAAGGTGACATTGAGATAAATTCGCAAATTTGTTCGGCTAGTTCTGTAGGTTGTCAAGCTACACAGCTTTCTTAAAGAATTAACGATACCTAAACTAAACTTTCCAAGAACAGGAGGCTAAAAGGCTTGACCAAATGCAATGTTAGCCTGCCTGGTTGAAACTGGTCTTGAACAAACGTAACCTACTGTGTTCCTAATACTAACGAAACTACTTATCTTTCAACCTGTTCAATGCAATCTGTTTGCATATGGTACAATTCCACAAGATCGACTTTGACTCAAGGAAAGTTGTGAACCACATTGAGGGTATTGAGGGTAGTTTGGTATACATATAACAAGCCGTCTCATTTGAAACATGATATCAAAATTCCGTACAGCACACAGCATAATGAAAGGAACAGTCAGTAGTTATGATTTCGAACACACCAATTTGCTTCAATGGGCCTTGCTCCCTTGTCACCATTGAAAGAATCCGCCAATAGTATCTTTTTTGTGTGCTACTCACCAATGAAACTAGTACCTTACAAGAAATGCTCCGCTTACTAGACAGATAAACCTGCTTGTATGTCGAGATTCTAAAACGTTTAGTAGCCTTGGTTTGATTCGAACCCACGATTGGACTCTGCCTACGATGTGTACGCGCGGGCTCTACCAGCTGAGCTACAAGGCCACATTGATAGCACTGATCTTTTCACATTCGAATTACCTATCCAACTTACAGAGGCATATGACATCCACCAGTTAGCGTGCAGGCTAACTGCACCGACAGGTTTCCCTTAGAATTCACCGGAGTCCACCGAATGAGCTTTTAAGGCGAGGTTAATTGCTCAACTTGTTGTTTGG
>UZAN01040995.1:0-10667 GCA_900618425.1 Echinostoma caproni
CGCTCGATCGGCCGTGGCCATCTCCTGTCTTGTGCAAACTGACTGACTGACTGACTGACCTTGTTATACGCAACTGTTAAATCGGCGCGTTGGTTGAATTATTTAGTAAATTCTGAATTAACGCGCAGTTGTGTGGACTATGCACTAAAGCGGCATCACCAGTCAAATTACTCTTCGAATTAATATTTTAAGAACTGAAGCACTTGAGACAATCCGTAATTTCTACAAGACCCTTACGGTTTTTGTATAACAGTTGTCACGTTCACACTTTGCAAAATGGCGCGTCGTATAATGGAATTTTATCTCACTCGTGGAATGAATACAGAGGGTCAGTTGTATCGTGTAAAAAAAGGTAGTTTAGTTATTTCGACCTGATAATTTTTTTCAGATTGTGCTGTACACTTTGTACCCGACCACACATTAGTTGGCGGTTCCATACGTTTCTTCATCAACTATCCAGACCCGGCCACCGGACGTTTCCTGAGATCCGCCTACCGTGAATTGAAAGTAACCAACCCCACTGTTGGGAACAAACAAGCAGACTGTTTCGATAATTTTTTCGAACTATATCCCTTACCTGTCTCTGGGTCATTTCATTTTTACTTTTCATGTGATGGTACTTTTCCACCTCCACCCGGCGGGACCGCATCAGGTGATAGTGTTTGTGGCTCTGGATATCTTACTGTGGATCCTCACTTTGCCGGAAAGTCTGATATCCCGGGAGAATTCACCGATAAAGGTTGGGACTTGGATGGTGTCGTTCTTCAAACATACGTATCAAAGTATTTAGGCCCATTCGAAAATTGGGATTCCGTTTTGCGTGCAGCTAAAGAGGGACATTACAACATGATACATTTCACACCCGTTCAGGTAACTTTTTCCTGAGAATTTGTAGATTGTAGATTCGTAGATTGTACACGTTTTTCTTTTTTGTCTTGGTGACTTGGTATTCTAATTTTCTGTGATAACTTATTACTTAACTACGCTTCNCTGATCGGTTCTCCATCAACATTCCGATTTTTGTGGCATACTAACGGACTCAGTTCATTTGGCTATACCCAGTTCTACTCAAAAGAGTTATCCTACTGGTGATACTTTCGAGCAGCGTATTGATCTCTGAACATAACTGGAATTTGGTTAATAAATAAGACGCTCTTTGTAAGAAAACACAAAGTAGTGAATAAGATCGCTTGCGGTGGTTCTTATACAGGCTAATACACCACAATTTATACCAAACTGTTAAAAAGGGGGGGGGGGGGGAAANACAGGTTGGAAAAGAAATAATCAACATTCCAATTCCATGACCGAATGTGGCTCACATTCTGTTCTTTGCTTATTTTAGTTCCGTGTTATCCTTCCGTTAGTTTAGCGTGTAACACGAGATTAAAGTAGCATATTTGTATGATTTTTGCTGTCGTCGAAGGGTCTCCTGGGTTAAATTGCCAAACTCCTGCCCGGGTTCCCGTCCACGTGGATTCAATAAATGTGAATTGCTGCTCATTTTCACTGAGATAAAATAGTTGTCTGTTCTTTTCGGGGATTTCAGTAGTAAATGACGCATTTCTCCTCCCTAAAACCCGTGTTTAAAATGTTCATGGAATGGAGGAATCAGTCTAAAAACCATCCGATTCAACAGGATCCGTAATAAAGTGATGGACAATAAGGGATAAGACTTAAAAGGAATCTATACCTTATTTCCAGTAATCTGTGTAGTCCACTGGATTCTCTATCAAATCATTCGTGGTAGTCGAATACACTTAACGAACGCCAAATCATAATGTAAAATTTTTCAAGCGCATTTCAGTAGGTTAAAGAAAAAATGTAAGAGAGATAGAGTAGGACAAATCGACCATGGATAGTTCTGATTGCAAATGATTTACCTCCTTACGAATCGCGCAAGTTTTCGAAATAGGCAACAATGAAACAATTTACATAAGTCTAAACTTGAGTCTGCTAACGATATTTTTTGTCTGAAATAACTCGAGAACCTTCGATTGTTTTCCCTTCAAGTACCTCGTCGGTGATGATTGCAGAACTCGTAAGGAAGAAGTTGAATTAACGTCCATAAATGCGTTCCGTTCACTAGGTTTATCTGAACTTAGGATCAAATAAGACTGTATCTGCTGTCAATTGTTTTAATCCAAGTAAGAGTTAGGATGGGTAATTCGACACAACAGAACATTGTTGACATACTTTTAAACACGTATAAAAGGTTTTCATCTTTGAACGACATTTATTAAATGGTGCACTTTCTCTCTCTCTTTCACTAAAGTTAATAACTTGGGTAATAAATGCATAGATGTTCAACAAATTTACTGCTCTTGGAGATCGAGATAAATAATGAAGAATAACTGAGAAAAATGCACTTTTAGTCTTGTTTGATCATTCTAAGTGCTGTTGAGGAAATTATAGAGGGCCTTATCGAACCCAAGGCGGGTCTATAAAATAACTACTGGGAGTCAAGATATCGTCATATATGTATCATATGTTTCACATTCGTCAGAGGCCAAACTGTGCCAAACAAATCATGGTACAATAATCTTTTTAAAAAGAAAGTTCAAGAGTTTAGGTCCTTTCGAAAACTGGGATTCCGTTTTGCGTACAGCTAAGCAGAGACACTCCAACATGATACATTTTACACACTTGACCTTCCCTGATTGTAATCAATCACGTGCATCGCACACACTACACAATCACACATGCGCATACACACGCGGTTAATACCAACTAGATTCCCCAATTCGCTTCATTTGTCTATCTTATTCAATGTTATACTTACGCGGCCGATGAGAGTATACGGAAGGAATTCCTCTCGGATTCTTTGTCTTCTGACTTGCCTGTTCAAATTCATTACGGAATCCAAATGTTTCGAAAAGAAAAACGTTCCACGGTTTTCATTCAGGCCGAATACTGCCAGGTTGCTCAGGCCAAGGCAGGTGAATTTTCTTGAGGAATCCACAACCAGAGTCTTTGGCTAGCCAAAGCCTACCCGCAAGGCAGCGGGGTGGTGTGAAACCCGTAATGCGTTGGAAGCCGGTGTCCAGTTCATCGGATAATTCGCCTTTCAGACTGAGTCACACGTCTAAGGTGCCCAATACACCTCGATGCTCAGTCGAGCAGGTGACCACTGCCACAACCGGAAAAGTATGGGCGTGGTTTGTATGCTTCTTCTTGGTTGGTTTTGAATCAATGGTTTCGTCATACAAACTCGGACAACAGTTGCATAGAAAATTCTTGTTACGGTCAGGAGAGCGATAAAACAGTACGAAAAACGGTTAAAAAGCTTTTAGATTTTGAATCAACTGTACCTCGCAACACGTATTATGGGGACGGACATTCAATTCACTGGATTAAGCATTTGGTTTCGGAATAGATGCACAAGCTCTGGAATTATTGGAGAAAAAATGACGAAGGCTTTACGTTTGAGAATGGGAGGTGTATTATCTCGGTATGTACAGGTAGGACAAGATGGTAAGAGAACGATGAACGTGGTAAACAGTAATCAGTTCAATGGATAGGCTCACCGGTGTTCATGAAAAACAGCTTTATCGAGCGCGCGCGAGAATGATGATGATTTTGCTCAAACAAGTCAGAAAACCGAAAACCCACTTAGTGATTTTGAAGTATACAACCGCACTTCACTTAGGAGCGGCAGTTCATCACTTGAAATAATTTTATAAGTTTTTGAAGGAAGAATAGAATCAGGTTTGTTTTAGCCACAACGTGAATACCAAAACACAAGATTTCGGTGACAACGTTTCGACCTTCTTGGAAGGCCTTTGTCAATTCAGTTTAATCGGTTTCTCAAAAACAAGCTTTAAGGTGAAAATCGCGGCGTATGTGTTTTGGTATCTTGTGTGTTGGTATTGTGTGTTCGGCATTGGTATTTTGATATTTTGTGTTTTGGTATTCACGTTGTGGCTAAAACAAACCTGATTCTATTGTTACCATGAGCACAACGCCCAAATTTTTCGAAATGAGCCGGAACATCTATGGATTATTAACTGTTTTTCTTGAAGGAAGCTGTATAATATTATTCCCCGATTCCTTCGTCTGCTTGAGATAATTTTTCCTTAAAAGTGAACGGTTCCGGAATCTGGTTACCGTCAAAGACATATTTAAGTAATGAACTTGGCTTTGTGCATGCACTAGATGCATTGTATTTTAGTGACATTCAAAAAAGAATCAAGCGACCACTTGCACCTTGTCTGTTCATCTCCGTGGTAGGAGTGATGGGTTAAGGTTTTCCCTGAAGCCTAAGAAGTTGCATTCGACCAAAATAAATGTAGAACAGATGATAATGAATACCTGGAGCTTTGTCAGTATTATCATAAACAACCAAATGTAGAATGTATGAGTGGTACAAAGAGTGTCAGATTATTGAAGATGCATTTTTTGAAGCGTGTTAAAAAAAAACTTTAATACCACACTCATCCAGTTGGACCTTTATTGAACTCACCCCTCGAAGTGAGAGCTTAGATTACTAGTTCTCATACACTGGATAGTAGGGTTCAGTCCTTTCATTGTTCTTCACCGTAATCTCTAATGTATTGTATCACGTCTGTTGTTTCTTTCTTGCGTTTTTTTATTAGGTGACTATAGGTTCACAAACAAAACAAACGATTTAAAAGTCCAGTAATTGGGCATGAAAAGTGAACTGCAATAACTTGCCGCAAAAACGTTTTCTTCTTTTTCATGTCCGTGTTCCCTGCTGCATTGATTAGCAAGGGAAGAATTAATAGCCCATTGAATTTCTGTCGTACAATTTATTCAGAACTTAGTTCATTTTACAAAATCCCATGACCTTTTTCTAGATAAACCATATAGACTTTATATATAACTATTTTCCTTCCCGCCGCTTTTTATCTCTAGATTCTTAATTCGTTTCATCATTGTTCCTAAGTTAAAATAAGAATATCTATTCATAGAAATCTTCGCATAATGCTATCCTTGTTTTTCTGATTTGTTAATAGGAGTTGGGTTATTCCCGATCAGCCTATTCACTACGTGATCAACTCAAAGTGAACCCTGAATTCTCCAGCCCTGGGTCACCACCGGTGGACTGGCCAGATATAGAACGCTATATACAGCATCTGGAAAACGATTGGTCGATCTTGTCCATGGCTGACTTGGTTTTGAATCATACGTCAAACGATAGTCCATGGGTTCATGAACATCCTGAATGTGCCTACAACGTGATCAATTCGCCACATTTAGTCCCTGCTTATATACTTGATGTAATTGTGTGGCGTCTGTCACGCGAGGTGAGCACCGGAGCCCTGATTAATCGTGGAATTCCTCCCAAATTGGAAAACGCATCTTCCGAAATGCCTGCAATGCGTTCCTGGTTAATGGAAGAAATTGATAAAGCCAAGTTGTATGAGTTTTTCACCGCAGATGTTAATACAGTGAAGGACGAGTTCGTCTCCTGGCTGTGTAAGTGCTATAGAGGAGTAGACATGTACTGCAGATATTTTTTCACACAGTGCTCGTGCAGAGTAAACAATCACATCCAATAAATATAAACAGATATAATCCCTCTCTCTCTATATATATCGGAGAGCAAAATGCATTTCTTAATATTATATATTTTTTTATTCTGAAGTCCCAAAACAAGCCTATAGCGTTAGTCCGGAAACAGAGTGTAGGTAGACAAATTTTCAAAGAATTCATTCTCAAACCATCATAATCACATTTTTGTATGATCCACACTATTGTAGGTATGTAATGAGTTTATTTTCTATAGACCATCATGCTGTGTTATGTCCAATCAAGCTTCTCAAGCTTTCATTTAAAGTTATATTTAATTAATGGCGCTCGTATTCACCTCTACCATGGACAAGGAAGTTTGTGATAACCGTTCTTGTTTGAAGGAAATAATACTAAGGCTACTACCAGTTACTTTTTTCTAAGTAGTATGATATTCGTGGGATTTTTGTCAAGGAAGATTAGATTTCTGAGGTACGTTCGGGAGAAGATTGCAAGCACATGAAAAAGATCGACTGGTTGTTTATCAAAGATTGAAATGAGTATCTATTTGGGTTTATTTACCATAGAAATCTCTGTGGTCGGGTAAAGCGTACTAAACAGCTATTTAGTCCTTCTTGAGGCTTATCAACAGTGCCCTTGTGGGGACTGTAACCACCAGCACTCGGGCTGGGAATCAGACCCCTTGCTTCCTCTGATCGACAAATGGCCCAGTCAAATTGGAACGCCTGGAAAAAAATTTAATATGCCAAACTAACCGCACTGCTCTAAATTTCTCGGAGTTATTTTGCATTCTTTTTTTTGTTGAAGAATAGTTAGATGGCGCGAGTTAAACGAATCCCGACTGATATAAGTCGGAGACAAATCTCACCATGCCGTCCGCAAATACAGTCGTTCAGCAGAATAATATTCGGTCAAATTCATTTTCTTTTGTTAATGTTTGTTAAAAATGGTGCCGTTGTTGATAATAGTTTTTACGTTTTAACGAATAAGAAGTATTTTCTATCCCTTCTGATGTTGGCACGTTGGTTTTGTGCCCAATCTCAGTGTCAGGTAAATCCTCGATCGACACGGTTTCCTTCCGTTCCGGTGAGAACCATTTGTTTCTGAAGGTGGCCGGTTTACGTAAAGGTCGACGACACGGAGCTACTGTGGATTTCGAAGTTGCACGGAAAGAATATGTGGGCGTGCGTGACCATTCGATGCCACTTTCTGAAGCTGCCGCGGTCGCGGCGGCTGATCGACTTCGAGCAAGACTTTTACAGTTAAATGAAGATAAGAAGCGCGAGATGGATGAACATATACGAGTAGCAGTAGATAATGTTCTGGCAAATGCAAACTACCGATTCTATGATCCCCATGGCCTGAAGTTGGGCACAGTCACGATGGAAGCACCGATAATGTGGAAGTAAGTCAGTATCAAATATATTATACTGTATTTCACACTCCTCTGAGTTCAGACTTTGTGCCAAACATCGCGGTACGACAATCTTTATAAAAAGCAAAATGTTTCACGATTTTCCTGTAGGCCGAATACTGCCAGGTTGCCCAGGCCAAGGCAGGTGAATTTTCTTGAGGAATCCACAACCAGAGTCTTTGGCTAGCCAAAGCCTACCCGCAAGGCAGCGGGGTGGTGTGAAACCCGTAATGCGTTGGAAGCCGGTGTCCAGTTCATCGGATAATTCGCCTTTCAGACTGAGTCACACGTCTAAGGTGCCCAATACACCTCGATGCTCAGTCGAGCAGGTGATCACTACCACAAACAGGAAGTTGTGTGTGTGTGTAATTTTTCGCCTCCTCTGGTCGGTTTTGAATCAGGGTTTTGGCCAACTCACCTAGGCGAACTGCCAGTGGTCCACCAACCCGGTTATAGCCCCGGATGTCGGCTTTTCGTCCTCTCATTTTGGTGGAAAAACACCTCCGCCACGAGAAGGAAGTGAGTAGGGTTTCCTCAGCAGAGACAATTTGAGACGCTTGGTCGTATGGGAGCATTTGGCGAGGTGCGAGAGAAGGGTGACTAGCCACAACCCTAGACACCCACCTGCAACCATACTGAGGATTTTGGCGGTAAGTCAGTATCAAAATCAGAAAACGCCTCAGGCGTAGTTACAAATCTTATAAAATAAACTAATATGTAACTTGATCGATTAAGGAACGTAAAACGAAAGTGATCCCTTGGTCTGTCGAGCTGGAAAGACAAAGGAGGGCTTCTGGGCTAATAATTTAATCCTTCGTGCTTACGCGATGAATACGATGCAAATATTTCAGAACAAAATGTCTTTATTGATTCTAGGGGAGTTTTTCAGTCTAATTATCCACTTGTTCAGAGGGTCTAAATCTACGCTACTTCGAACGCTAACGAAGCCTCCTTCACGCAAGTGTTATGTTTGTCAGTATTGATGTCTGAATTTTTCAGGTGACAAGAAGGAATGTCGCATATAATCCCTACTTAGTTCCGATAGATATTTCGTTATTATCAGCCTTTTACACTCTCCATTCAGTTCCTTTGCCTTTTGAGATACTGTTTGTGAGTGTTGAGCAGTCTCCTTTTTAGTTTTTTCAAATTTTACCGGAACCCATTCAATGCATTTAGTGTAATCCTTATTAACTATATTGCTATTAATATCAATTAAGTTCGACATAGCTTGATATCAGGGGTTCCTCCATCTTTATGTAATCCCTTAGTTCTGTTTCTTACTAAATACTTATATTCCTCGCATCTTTTCTCGGTGTTTAGTGAATGTTTCTTTTTCCCTTCTATTAATCTAAATTCTTAATCCAAGTTGTGCAGAATGTGCAGCACATGAACTGCATTTTCCGGTTCTGATGGTTCCTGGAGTTAAACTAGCTCATGCTAAACTGCTTATTTTTAGTATGTGGTATGCTGATTATTGCATTTATTTCTCTGCAGATATTTTTATCATCCAAGAGAGATCAATACCGTGCAAGATGCTGAAAAGCTGTTGGACACCCCTGATGCTCCACGAATAATGGCCTTTAATGGATGGGTCATTGGAGATGATCCTCTACGGAATTTCGCGGAATCCAATTCGAGCGTGTATCTGCGTCGCGAACTGGTCGTTTGGGGTGATTCCGTGAAATTGCGGTACGTTCTGAGAACATGGTTTCTTATCAGTCCTAGTTAATGCATGTATCCGCCCTAAGTCGAAATAATTTAATGCTGTTGTATTGGTTCTGCTCTTCTGAGTCTATCCTATGTGCCAAACAGATCACAGCACAACAATCGGGAATTTCCCACCCGAGTTCAGCACGAGAATAGTATTCGTAGAGGTAACTGTTTTATTAGTTATCCGAATATCGTCATCGGGCTTCTTATAGGTTGTAGCTCACCAGTGTACACTTAAAAGGCGTATCAGCCGTAGTGTAACCCATCGAACTCTAGGAAAAATGAAACAATGTATGTTTACGAGGTACTTTTTCGCCATTTTTTTAAAAATTATTTGTGAACACTTCGTTTTCATCATATTTCAGATCCCGTTTTTCCTACTTGTTTGATACTAAACTGGGTCAAATAAAACGTAAAGAACTATATTTAGGACAAGAAATAATTCCATGATTTATTCTAGTGTCATACTGCCTGGGTGTCATAAACAGTGGTTGAATTTTCTTGGAAATTCAGATCCAGAGCCTTTGATAGGTCAAAAGTCGAGGGGCATGTAAAAACCAGTTAACGGGTTCCGGGGTCCAGTCTGTCGGGTGTGGTTCCTATGTCAGGAGTGCCCAATACACTGTCGCCTAATAGAACCGGTGATCATTGAAACCAGGATGTTCTGCAGCTTGTTGGTACATCTCTTTGTTGGGGATTTAAATCATTATTTTCCAACTCCCAATAATGAACTAGGTGTCCATTGCTCACTAACCCCCGTCCTGTCGCCCCTTGTATATTAATTTTACATTCTCACTTTGGTGCATATGTATAGGCTGTGAGTAAGATTCCTTCGGCAGACATTTGAAGATTAATTCAGATCAGTAGGCTTCGCTGCATAGGGCACGCATTGCCTATGTCCAGCTGTCGTCTGCCGCACCGCGCTTTATTCGCTGTAGCCACCCCTGGTTTGAGGAAACCGCTTGGAAGTCAACAGACGTGGAGACGAGGCATGAAGAAATGCACAGAGCCATTAGGTACAGTAGGTGTCACACGCGTTCTAGGTTGGGGTCCGAAAGACTCCACAACTGGCTGGTTGGGGACATTGGATATGGCAGCGAACCGACAGAAGTGGCATTCTTGTTGTTGCCCACTCTGTGTGTTGACCATAGAGGTTCACCTTTTTCCCCCTCCCTCAAAGTAGATCTCACCTCTGTCCACCTTGAATTTTACCACTAACCTTGTATGCATTGGGAGTTTGGCAGCGATCAGTGAAGTTCATCTCATTGTATTTCGCTGTACCATGATGATGATGATGATGCATGCCATGATGGCATCATTTAGCATTGTGGACGAGACCGTGCCTACCTTCAGAGACGTAGGTGTTTTTGAGAGTAACCCCGCTTTGTTAGAATAGTGTTTGTTTTTTTTACTACAAAAACGCTGTGTGTTAGACCATCCACGGATGGTGCATGCAGAAATTTGTTCCCTAATTCACCATTTGTGGTCCACTTTGTGTATCTCCGAAATATATTTAGTTGAATGTGTTTTCCAACTTGACCATCACCTATAGCCTACTATAAAATTCACTCTTAAGAATCCATCACTGGTACATTACTTTGAAAATGTATCAAACTATTCCAACCCATTACCTCCATCCGTTTAGTTACGGTTCAAAACCAGAAGACTGTCCCTATCTTTGGGAAAGAATGACGAAATATGCTGAACTGACCGCCCGGATTTTCCATGCAGTTCGTTTGGACAACTGTCACAGCACACCATTACACGTGGCGCAACACGTTTTGGACAAGGCTCGAGCTGTCCGACCGAATTTGTATGTGGTCGCCGAACTGTTTACCGGTGGTGAACACTTGGACAACATCTTCATCAACAAGCTGGGCCTGAACTCGTTAATTCGAGGTACACATTTATGCATGTATGGTCTGATGCGTTTCTGGTTGTTGTTTTTTCTTGTTTTTCGGTGTTTGAAGTTAATCAACGGTGGTACACCCCAAAATCCCATGTTCATGAATCTTGAATTTTGTATTTCACACTTATCTTATATATATATATA
>UZAN01040995.1:18210-30151 GCA_900618425.1 Echinostoma caproni
CCACTAAGTTTTCCAACATCCACCCCAGAGGGTATCTGTTCAAGTCAGTGTTCTGGAAGTGTTGACTGAATTTTCGGCCTCATTCCTTAGCCTTTAGAGTGTGCGATATTTGGAATTTCTAACCATCTCACGTTGTCTCTGTGTCCGTGATAGATTCTTTCATGCGAAGTCTGGATAAGTCACTTTCATGTCTTAAATTTCGAAATCCATAGCAGTACATAAACAACGATATTTCCCATCTCTCGGTCGATCGATTCAGCTATGCCAAAACCCTATGACACAAAAAGACTATATCTTGAAAGCATTCCCTATAATAAAAAATGTGAATACTTTGGATTTTACGGCCTTCATCAATATCCGACTTCGATCGAGCAATTACTGCCAGTTCATATTGGTTCTCCTTTTGAATTAGGTTGCTTGGGAAATAAGTTAATCATGGAAATTCAACCGTGGTCTTCCAGGTGACACAACTCCTGGGTTATTATGACAAAGTGAAGGGTTTTGAACTGAATAATGTGTGTCGGTTATTTTAGCGATTTACGAAGAAGGTGGTAAATAATAACCACAGGGGTGATTAGTTTAATCAACATCGTCGCCAAACTTCTCGCCGAAAGTTTGCTCCGTCGATTGTCTAGTACATATGATAACAGCATGCGTGAGAACCAGGCTGGTTTTAGAACTGGACGAGGTTGCAAGGACCGCATTTTCACTTTTTGCCAGATTATGGAGCACAGATATTCATTTCTTAGACCCACTATTTCTGTCTTACTTGATCGGAAAGCAGCTTTTGACCCAGTCAACATCTCTATGGTCTGGCTCCTCCTCTCCTTGACAAATGTGCCCGGGAAGTTTATTTCAATATTCCAATACCTTTATGCCAATAGCAGAGGCTTAGTCCGGGTTTATCACTCTTTTTTCGACCATAGTTCGCTACACGAAGCAGTGTTCGTTGGGATTGCCGTCTCTTTTTCTATTCAACATTTTTACATTTTCAAAAATGTATCCGAATAAATTTCGCTGTGTGATGGACCTTATAAATCGCAGTTTTCGCTGTCAACCGTTTCACGCTGCAACAAAATGCAGCAACAATTTCAGCTAAATGCGTGTCCCTGTCCACTAGAATAGGTTCCTATCGAACCTCTGTCGGGTCTGATGGTTAATAGCAGTGTTTTTAGACACGAAAACTACATATCGTGTTATCTCACGCTGACACTGACTAGTCTGATCTCATTTTCGGTCCCATTGGTTGTTTGCATCCATAGTTGCCAATGCGCCGCATCCAGTTTGGCTGCACATAGCCCCATTATCTGTGATAGATACAGATACGGTTTATTTAGACGGCATTGACATAAAGTGGAGAGTTTTCGTCAGATAAAGACACCAGCATGGTACAATTGCACCAAATACCGTGTGATTAGGCAATGATTAGGTAATGTAATCTTCGATTAGCAACACACTGGTATTAGTTGTGTCATGTTGATTATCGGTGCTCACCAGAAATCCGATGAACAAACCAAATGAATGGAAACTTTATGGATATTTGTATGACTAAAGAACTGAATAGTACAAAAGGAAATTGTGATCAAATTCACGATGGTTTTAGATTTCGAATATAAATTAAAACGGGTTTGGCATAACTACGTCAAGAAACAGTCAACTTACGACGTTTACTTCGGCTGTCTCATACTGTCTCACCAGCGTAAGCCTACTTTTGTGGTGTAAATGTGTAAAATTACGGTTATTTAAATGTTTCATAGTATCATTATTAATAAAACTCAAATGGTATCAAAAAACGTAAACATGCATCTCAATCAAATGTTTTAGATCCAAATAATCACAAAGGGTTTCAAACTGTTTTCTCATAGGGTCACTACTGACATTTAATCAGCCTTGCTCTGCACACCATCATCATCGTATTCCATTCTTTTTATTGTACGATTTTCTCTCCTCTTAGAATCGCTTGCCTCGCATTCATGTCATAATTTCGGCTCACAGTTGTATCGGTATGGTGTGACTCGACCCGCGGGAGCATTTTTCGATCAACTGGGAAAGCATCGACTTTATCCGTCCGTGGCCCACGCTCTTCTCTACGACCAAACTCATGACAACCAAAGCGTGGCTGAGAGACATTGTGCGTTTGATTTTCTTCCGTTGTCTGCACTGGGTTCCCTTGCCTGTTGTGCAATAGGTAGTACCCGAGGTCATGATGAACTAGTCCCCCACAATATTGATGTGGTCTCCGAGACACGATATTATTCCCGTTGGCCGGAAACAATTAACGAACGGACCGGTTTTGTTGAGGCCAAATCTTTGCTGAACGAGTTGCATTCATGGTTGTCTTATCAAGGCTTTTCGGAGACCTTTGTTGATCAGGTAAGCAGTGCTACCTCCGGGAATACTCTGCTTTGAAATATGGGTATTCATATATTTCACTCATTATGGTACATACTTTGCTATGATAATCAAATTAATTCACGATTTGTCTGTTTTCGCATTACTATCAGCTTGCCCGAGTTTGGACAGATCGATTCACAACAGAAGTATTCGGCTAGCAAAAATTTGAACCTATAAGTAACAGGGTGGCGATTGAAGACAACAGTTCATCGAATATCAATGTCTGGTCTGGGGGACCACAGGTCACCCAGTATACTCCATCGTTCAGTAGCAACTGAGCTGTCTAAGCACCAGTTGTATGAACGTAAAGTAACTCTATCCTTATCAGTGATTTCTCTCCAGCTTTCTAAATTCGCTATTCATGGGTTATTGTATCCACCAGCTCTAACTAATAATTTTGATTCCATCAAGTTCTCAGGCAATCGTTGCAATCTGCATAGCTTACTACTTGATTTTGGTTTTAATCTGAAACCGACTAACTACTCTGAATACATTTTCAGTCTATTGAGATCGTGGCATCTATCAGCATCTAGAAACCCATAGGTAACTGAGTTCAACACCTTGGGGTTACTGTTGGCAATCATTGTTTTTTCTTGTCCTCCCAGAATCTGTTTTGTGCTTAAATATACGTTGGCCATATTTTCTAATTTGCAGACTGACAAAATTTTAGAGTTCCAGAATGTATTCGTAAAACCCACTTTCTTAGGAATCTCATTTTCAATGATGAGAACCGGTAAGCGTAGTTCAGTTAATTGGAATGGTGGTATTAAGTCGGACAACAGCAATTTTGCCTGCCATCAAAGATGGAAGAGAATATGTCGTGACCTTATGCGACCGAACTCAGGACAATGTAAGGCAGAAACATGGGCCATATTTGTGCAAATGTGAACGAATTTTAGCTCACGCGAATTCACGAACATTACCGTCTGCCTAGGGGTACCTATGCGTGGGTCCCAATCACAATATGGTTAACTCTGATTTGTTTCAATTCGCGTGACCCAAGATAAGCGCATAGTGAATCGATTGATGTGGCCATGCGTTTAGGATGCTGACTGTTGACCGTATAGCTCAAGAGTCAGGCTTTTAGTTCCTAACCCGGTGGTCTGCAACGGGGACGCGAAAAGTATCAAAGAGGATGAAACAGCTGCCCAGTCCTCATAGTCGACTATCACACGAATTTAATGTCATGGATTATCCTTGGGCAACATTACGCTCTTTTTGTCACAGTAGTTCCCCCAGCCTAAATCTGTCATGTTACGTGATCTATATGTATATAAAACAAAATTGTTTTACTGTTCCTCTATGCGTAGTTTCCAGTTCTGTCCTACTAGCGTCTCTTACACTTCATGATTAATTTCTTAATGCCTTCTTCTTTGATGTTGCACACTTGTATTTAAAACTTTTGCCTCTCCTTCTCTTTGCGGACCTGTTTCCGATTAGGTCTCGGAAAATGTGATAGCAATCACTCGAATTTGTCCACAAACTCGCGAATCCGTAGTTCTCGTGGCCCATTGCGCGTTTCACCAAGGGGTTGTCGATGCCGGCCATCAGGATGTTCGCCCGCTGGAAGTGGGTGGTCAAGTGAATCGACTGTTGTTCGAGATTCAAACATTGTATCATGGTTCCGGTCGACCAGAGGCGGTTTTCAAACGCCATCCCGATGTAAGTTCCATTTGATCTCGGTGCCGCTGTTGGCACGGTGCACGATTCCGAGCGCGGTCGATAGGACCGTGTTCACCACCAGTCGGTTCTGTGCGGTCATCGATAACAACGATCCGCGCATTTCATGTGTCCGGCAAACGTTGTGCAAAACGGAAACCCTGTACGTGTTGCATATCGTGTCAGTTATCACATTTGGAATGTGTTTTGCGTTTTCATATTCAGTCCACATTCCCGGAAGGCATCAGTGCATGAAATGTCAGTGGCCTGATTTTTTTGTCATAAAACCATTAGCTTAGTTATAACATTCGGGCATCCCCGTTAGTCTTTGATTCTGCAAATAACTGCAATGAATACTAGCAAATGTTTGGGGTTTTTAGATTTTGGCTTTTAACGTGCATCATCTTTCGCAATGTGGTACTACAGGACATGAAGTTGCATATAGGTGCTCTTCAATAGCAATAGTCTATTGTCGTAATGCTAGTCTGTATTTCTAATCTGGATATGAGGCCTGGATAAACAGTTATGCCCCGCAAGGCAGCGACGCGGTGTGTGAAAACTGCCGTCCATTTGGGGACCAGTGTACAGATCATCGGATCATTCGCTTTTTGACGGAGTCAAACGTCAGAGTTACCCAATACACCTCGATACCCAATCGAAAGAGTGACCATTGGTACAATCAGTTGTGTGTGTGTGATTCAAACGCCTCCTCTTGGTTGGTTTGGAATCAGGATTTTTGGCCAACTCCCTTAGGTGAACTAACAGTGGTCCACCGTGCGGGTTACAGCCCCGCGTATTAGCTTTTTCATCCTCACTTTGATGAGAAAACACCTGTCACGAGAATGTTATGAGTAGGGGCCTCATTTTATTTTTCGACTCACTTTTTTGTCATAAGTAGTCTTTCATGCCCAGACATCCTTACTTCGCACGAAGAGTTCGTCAAGCAATACGCGCCTAGTTGCACTTCATGATTTGGCTGGTTGCATTATGCTTGCATGGTTTATTTGAAACTTACCTGATGTTCTTATCGGTAACATCTACGTAAGTGCATAGAGCTTTTCTTGACTTGAGAAAAAGTGATATCAATTTAAATCCCATTTTTCAAAGTCCCTGTTTCATTAAGGAACCATCACATTTCCTCGGTTTTGAGAAGGGATATATGCTATTTCGTTCAATTCGTCAACGGATGACAGTGATCAAATGGTTTAAGTCGAAGTCATTTTGTGTACTTTGAGTTCTAAGTTCCCATGTTTGAACCATCACACTGCTATCAAACTTTGGTAGTAGGCTGCTTCGCTGTCATCCGACTGACTGTTAAACATCACACTTCGATGCGTAATGAGAAAAGTTCCTCATTTTACTGTTCATTTAACTTCTTCACCCTTTACGCATTGAAGAAATAACCCTGTCTTCAGATGATGTTCTTGGTTTAGAGTGGGGAATCTATCTTTGTAAAATCTGGTCGATTATTAATCATTTTTCAAAATTGTTTTACTAACTTTTTAAAAGTACCCTTCGAATTTGATTGGTAATTGTTTTTCCTCATCCTTTTTTCACTCCTTTCCCGTAAACAACCGATTCAGTTTATTAACGGACTTGCCGATGTGAAATACTCTATGCTGACCAATGTGGAAGCGAATTCGAGCAAAATGTTCCGTGTGGAACAAATCAAGAACGCGCAAGGAATCCCCATCGATCGACTGTGTTTTTACAACTTCCCACCCGGTTCGGTTGTGGTCGTTTCCGTTCGGCTGACCGAGGCACAAGAGAAATCCGTGTCCAGTTTGCATGAACTCATGCGAAGTCAGGTATTGCAGTCAATTGTCTGCGGGATTGGAAATAATGTGGAATGATCGTACCTCGGGATGCGGATGTTGGTGTTCGTTAGTTACCCGAGCTGGTAACGTTGTTCACAGACGTTTCGTAGCCTAGTTTGGTTACGAAACGTCTAAACAACTCTTCCAGCTCGGGGAACTCACCAGCACCAAACTATCTGCGGGATTATTTCTCTTTGGAAAAAATTTTGAACCCATTCAAGAACTGATAATTATATATTTTTACCACAGGTTTAGCTGCAATGATGCTCAGATCATACCTGTAAATCTGGGGATCAGCACAAAAACCGATTTGATTCAAATTGCCTTGTCTTTTTGTTTTTGGTGTAGTAAACAAAGTGCAACATCACGATGAATAACCTGCGTTCACACAGCACACGCGGTGAACTTGACGACAAGCTATGTTTGGAAGAAAATCTGATTGGCGAGACAATCTGTTTTGCAAAACACCACCAGCTCCTCTGTAATCCTATTTTTAGATTCTATCCTATTTAGATCAAGTCAAACTACATCCACGGGATATGCTTCACATGTAGCAATCCAATAACCGTCTCGGTCTAGCTGCCAGTGGTAATTCTGGAGTGAACTATTTTTAGTTGGTTCATTTTCATTGAATAACTTTACCAAACTGGTTAGTTGCTCCGGAAGATTCTCTTTCGTGGTTCGAAGCTTCTCATGGATCACAACATAGATCAGTCCCATTTGTATACTGTTCTACGGATAGCTTATTGTTGTTTATCTCTTAGTTTCTTTTTCTTCTTTGAGGTGATAAAAAATCGGACTGTCTCGAAGAAAAACATAAATTTAGTGCTAGACTTGCTGGTAAGCCATATGTCATGCAAAATCGTTGATAACATCCACTTCTGGGTTCGAACCTATTCGGCACTTTTCAGAACTTGAACACAAGTCAAAACCTTTCAATTTTCTGTCAAGACGATTAAAAGTTATCTAGTTGTCACTGTTGACCCATCCTCCATGACGTTCATCCAAGTGTGCTGAATTTCTGCCTCGTCTATTTGCCAGCATATATTTGATACAGATGACACAATATAACTCTAATTTTCAATTAGATGAAAACATTGGTTTTGGTTGTGTCAAATTAATGGATATTCTAACTACTTTTGATTTTTATAGTAATCTCCTCTTCATGGACATGTGGATATGCAAGGTCATTTATGGCATTATTTCATGGCCATTCAAAGTTATTGTAATATTCTTGAAGAAACTGGTCAGCTTTCCGAACCAGTCTTTGTAACCAGATGAGTAGGTCACTTCAGTAGTTGAACTGATCAATCATTTATGGGGATATGGGGAAGACCCTAACTTTAAATAATGAAACATAAACAGATTGTTTAGTTGAACAACCAGGAAGGCGAATGGTGAGTGCCAACCCTATACGGTAGAACATAATTATCTTTCGAATTTCCACATGGTTATTTACTTGCCTAATTGATTGAGCGTCTTTAGAATCCCGAATGATGCATTGTTTCGCCTAAAGGAACTCACATTCGAATGGTTTGTTACTGAACTGCTTGCAGATCGCTTTTAGACGCTTGATTGTGTAAGGAAAAATCCGACCTTTACTGAATAAGCACCCGTATTTATCTGCAAGTATAAGCTGATTCCCCCCCCCCGCCCCCTGTCCACCGTTGTCACTCAGTTCTCGCATCGTTTGATGCGACAACGCGTGAGTGTGAGTATGGGCCGTGGAAAGAACGCCTATATGCCCCATATGCTACCGTCCGAAGCTAGTTTACTCGAGCCGAACGAGTTACGGATTCAAGCGAGCAATTTGAACCTGGTCGAATTGAACTGGGCCATGTTTCGTTGTGAAGCAGAGGAACGAGTGGATGAACCGCACAGCGGCACTTACGATATTCCCGGTTTTGGAAAACTATGCTATTGTGGTTTTCAGGTATGTTTACAATAGATCCGATTGTATATCACACTTATTATATATATTTATTCAAACACGCCTAAGTTCAGACTGAGTGCCAAACAAATCACAGTAGAATAACCTTTATGAAAAAGAAAAACGTTCCATGATTTGCTTGTGGGTGGGATACCTCCCGGTTACCTAGGCCAGGGCAGATGAATTCTCCTGGAAATTCTCAACCGGAGCCTTCGGCTAGCCAAACCTGACCCTCAAGGGGTGGTGTGTGAAGACCGTAATCGATTGGGGCTGATGCACACACAGTTCATCGGATCACACGTCCATTGGAAGGGGTCAAACATCCAAGGTATCCATTACATCTAGATAACCAATCGAGGAGGTAACGAATACCACGACCAAGAAGCTGTGGGTGGGTGTGGTTTGTACGCCCGTTCTTGGTTGGTTTGGAATCAGGGTTTTTGGCCAACTCCCCTAGGTGAACTGGCAGTGGCTCACCGTACCGGTTACAGCCTCATGTATTGGCTTCTCGTTCTCTCATTTTGGTGGGAAAACACCTCCTCCAGGAGAAGGCAGTGATTAGGGGCTTCCTCATTAGAGGCTATTTGAAACGCTTGATCTAATGGGAGCATTTCGCGGGGTGTAAGGGAGCGGTAACCAGCCGCAACCCATGACATCCACCCCCGACCATACTGAGGCTTTTGGGAGCTATCATACTTGTTTGGTACAACTGACTCATCATTCGGAATAAACCTTTACTGAAAAACTTGATAAAGTTTATTTTTCCCCGATGAAATCGCTAATGTAATCTATAACTGAGTACGAATGCTTTTTTCGCCAAAACGGCTGTTCAAAGTACACCGTATTCACATTTTTTTCTACGGAATCTTACTGAGTGGATCGTAATTCTTTGTGGGGATTACCGCGGATACGAGCAATGTTAGTTATTTGCTCACAGTCAGCTTGAAAAATTATTTATGCTCTATGGACAAGTTGTACCGGCAAGATCGAAACCTAACGAGTTCGCTAAATTGGTACAGAGCTTTCTGCTCATATGTTCTTTTCTCTATTCAATTTTAATTATGTACTCGAATATTTCATTATCTTCGACGAACACTTGTGGTCGCTTTATTGCTGTAGTTATAAGGATTGTGAATAGATATAGAACCCTATACTTGTGATCATTGACTTTCACAGTTGGTATATAGACACTTGACAATGGAGAGAATGACGCATTTTGTCATGATGTTTGTTTTTTTATCTTAGTACTCATCCTCATCAGTGGTTCAATCAAAGGTGAGGCACCGTATTTTTCTCTCATTACCACACCAAATTCTATTCAACGTCTTTTTCTGATTAATGTTTTGAGAAATAGAGAGAGAAATACTGCCAGATTTCTGTTATTCTTTCAGGGATGCGTATTGATCTGTCGAGATTATCCGGTCGCCCGGACAGGTAAACAGTTGAACTCTATCTCAGCTTTGAGTTTCGTCAACTTTGACTCTAAATAGCGCTGATGTCTTCGATATGTAATCTTCACAGTTCATGTGAACATCAGCGAACAGTATAGTCACGCCTTACATGTACACATCACACCTGACCAGTTCTGAATGCTATGTGTGTGTTGTAGAACGAGCGGTGTACGATTTCAATTAAACTGTCAGTTTAATTCGCAACGTATGGTGGTGGTCCTGTGTGCGTTCAATTCAGTTCACTCAATCCGAAAATCTGGTCCGCGTTTATCACACTCGGTTGCCGACTCGGTTTTAGGCGTATAATTTGAACGAACGAACGAACGAACGAACGAATGAACATAACATTTGTCACTGTCACTCGTCATTCAGTTTGCTTGTGTTTATCCGTCTTTTTCTCTCCTCGTCTGTCTTTGTGTTGCACTAGCCGAGACAACGAATCCAGGTGCAATCTTATTTTGTTTGTTGTTTGCATCAGCTCCGGCAGCAGTGACGTATGTGTGTGTGTGTGTGTTTAACTTGATCGCGTGGCCATATAGGTATGTTTTGTATCCATTTTATTATCATCGTATTATCATAAATCAGCTCCAGTTCAATCTTCACCAATGTCAAACAGATCGTCGTTAAAAAGTACGGTTAAAGTTACTCCTAATCCATCAAACTATTCTGATTTGACGAAGTATCCCTCGATTCCTGGACCTCCCGGGTAGCGTGGTACTCAGATATGCATAGCTGTATACTTCTTGGCCCGTCCACGGGTTGTGAATAGGGGATAGGTTCAACAAGGGCTGACTGGGAATAAGTCATGGCTTACTGTGACAACTAAGCAGTCGTGAATAAACAGCAGCGGCAATACCCGGGCATGGGAGTAACAAATTGGTCATCTGTCTCATCGCAAACGCTAAATTATCTCAGGGCGGTTCTGTGGTAAAGGCCTATGTGATTGATCTTTCCAAATTCAATTAACCGATCCTCTTAAATACGAGTTAAGGTTGAAAGACAAACGCGTAGATGCCTTATCATCAGCTGACGTGCGCCAGCATGAGAAATCTACCCTATCACAGTCGCCGACCTATGAATCTTTTTTCTCTCATAATCCCCGGGGCATGACTGACCGAATAACATATAAACCACTTTGGTTACCGGTGATTATGAAATTGCACATCCCGACGCTGTTCCGCTGCCTTACGAGTTAGCTTTTGAATAACCAAAGGTTTCGATGGAATTCCCTAAAAAAGTTCCCTCACCCAGTTTGGGTAGTCGAGATGTATGTTATTTCGGATGACACTGGAAACGTCATCGACCCGATTTCCGAAATTCTCCATCAATTCTTCTTCATGCATTCATGAAACCGACTCATTTTCTTGCCAGTGTGTGTCAAACAAGTTCAATCTCCCCCAATAGCTCAGCGCTTGAATCAAGAAATCTTTCTTTCTCTATTGTATTAATTTAGATACGGATTTTGTTTTGCACTCCATCCACCGGATGTTTGTTTCTTAGCGTCGAATATAATGTGTGAACCTTCTCTTGTTGCAACATTCATATCTGTTTTTGATTTTCTCTTCACGGTTCGAATACTCTATGTATCGCACTATCTGCGTTTACTTCTGCTCTTTACCATGCAATTCAACACGCGTTCGTCTTGCCTTGTAGAGTATCGTCTCCGTGCTCGAGGATATTCGAAGCAAGAACGATCTGGGTCATCCGGTCTGTTCACATTTACGAAACGGTGACTGGCTTGCACACTATTTGGCTCAACGATTATGCGTACTTCCACCGAACGCCAAGACAATTTTGACCGAAGACTTGGTCAAAACCGGAAAAATTTTACACGTGATATTCTCCCGCCTGAATGGATTACCGCGATATTTGGCCCCGGCCTATTTCGAGGCGCTCGTCACTGCAGTTCGAGATCTCTTGGCAAATGAAGTTAGTGATCCTATGTTTTTGTTGAAATCGTTCTCTTTGGTTTCATGCTGTTTTGTTCTGTTCCACAATTGTTTATGCACTAGTGCAAAATGATCTGTTGGGTACAATTTTCCGACCGATGCATGGACTCTATTTGGTCAATTCCGGTTATCAGTAATGTTCCACAGTGTTCAGTTATGTTTGTTCCTTTTGATCACACCAATAGGAAGTCTGTATGTATTACTTTACCGTTCTTTCTGATTTCTTTATCCATAAATTAGCACCACCCATTCCTGACTATATCTCTCCGTTGCACTAACCAGAGATAGTTTTCATCCTTTTAGCCCCAATAAAAGCCGCGGCCGGGGCAAACCTCTTATCTTCATTCGCCTAAGCCAATTCATGATCTAACTAGCACCTCTCTTCCTCCAGTCTTACCCAGCATGTGCAATGAGAGATCGGAGACGGTGGCGGTGCGGTGGTTTACTCGCTGTCCCCGCTGTGCTTTTGATCCTGTGGTCCGAGGCTCGAGCCCCGCCACTCCACTTTGGTAGTGGGCAGATTTGATGTCGTTCGGTTCAACAATACGCCTAGCTGAGCGGAGCCTTATGTGGTTTGCCACTCTAAGACCCGGGCCTTAAGTTGCCGTGACCGTGGGGTCCACCCCGTTCGCTGTTCATCACACAAGTGTGTGTAATAAAGAAACGCTTGTTAAGCATACGCCAAACATGAGCAAGCCATGGGAGTTCGTAAGAGACGATTTCCTCTTTCAGAGAACGCCC
>UZAN01040995.1:33871-47887 GCA_900618425.1 Echinostoma caproni
TGAAAATTGCTATCGGGTTCATTCGGTCGTTCTAAGGCTATCTGGGCACTGCACGACTGGTTGTTTGCAGACTAGTTCAGACGAAACCTGGTATTCCTGCTGTCCATAGTTCTTTTTTACAGTTCACTCTGCATATTTTTTTCAAAGGAAATCTTGCTGGACTTTCTATTGCTGTAATTTGGTCGACGACACTTGAAAACGCTCATTCACATAACCGGTGCAGTTGCAGTATAACTGTTACACAGTTGATTGGCCTAAATCCATCCGTTGTATTTAGCTCACTGATTATGCTCCAATAGGTTCGGCTTGTTCTCACTAACTCGCTGTCTCTTTTACTTCCTCTCGACTAACTTTACCCACTGTCTGTCCATCGCGTTATGGTCAAAAATAGATTCTTATCTGCACGGCATGGGTAACGTGATCGATATTTAGAAACAGTGAGGCTATTGAAATTTAATGCCAAGAAGTCCATCATAGATTTGGCATTCAGTTCTGTCCGCACAACCGTGTTGGCTGACCTTGAAGTAAGTGCAGTTGAAATGAACAAAACATTTATCGACTGACTAATCAAAGGATTCAAACTGCATTCTTGTATCCCCCTGTATGTGAATTTATTTCTAACCACCGTTACAAATTCCTTAATCGTACACATTAATTCACTTGCTTGTCTTTGTCTGTCGAATCGATTTACTGTCTTGCTTCAGTCCATAAATATTCTTCATAGCCACTATCATTATCTTCCAATCATTATTTTAAATGCACCCTTTTCGCCGTTCCTTTGCAGCTGATAGCGAGCACATGGAGACGCGCATTCATATGACACAAGAGTAGTTAGCTGGTTTGTGCAGAATTGGTGATTCCAAGGGAATTGGGTTACCCATCTGGATTATATCTCTAATTTCACCTTGCATGTTGCACTTACAAGCAATGTCGGTCTCCCACAGATTGATAACCTATATCTACCTTTCGAATAGATTCCGTTTCTTCTCTCCTATCAACCGTTCGACTTATTTTCTCTCGTCAGTGAAGTAATAACTGACCGTAGTGTTTAAAAGGCGATCAAATCACACAACAGAAGCCAGACAGCTGTTCTCCAACCCGTTACCTGTGGTGCCGCAGTAACATACACCACTCTCTCTAAGGAAGTAGGCATTTGGTGCCACACTTAGAAATGGGTTGCCGAGCGTTCGCGATGCCTTACTTCTCCGTGTCCTTGATGCCCGATGACTTTTTTCGCATTTGACTATCGCCTCGTTGTTTGCGATTTATTGGCATATCTGAAAGAAGCGTCGTGGCGGTCAACCTGAAACTATGCATTGGAATCTGAAGTTTAAATATAGCTTTACTTTTGGTCAGTCCGTTCCAACTACTGCATCAGTCAGCACCTAAGGAGGATGAATTTAGTTGGCGGAAAACTGCGAGAATTACGGACCGAATTCAAAGTCAATGTAAATAAACGTAAAAAAGTTTTCTGTCAATGCTTGTTACCCCCTTTCCAAAGATGAAACAATACGATTGACAAAAATTTCAGGTGACACGTACGGCGTAAACCGATAACAACAATCCTCCTTAATTTTATTCTGTTCATATTTTTTGGTTGTCTTTTTGCTCCGCTATTTACTTGGCAGATGCTTCGTCTGGCTCAAGCTGGTGGTTAATAATGGAACTAGTTGGAGGTAGTTCGCTTTTCTGACAAGTGATTGTTTTTTTGGGTGTTTATCCGCAAATCAAATCGAAACTCGGAACCTATGGGTACAGTGGATGCGAAAGACAGAATGAGTTTAATGGACAGGACTACAGGACATATATCGAAACACTGCATTACTGGGGCCAAATTTATCTCCATATTGCTTAATAACAGAAGACAATTCTGGTATATCCAATTTTGGAGCAACTCAGCTGTCCAGATAACTATATATATTTCGCACACGTTTGACGCAAGACTGTGCCAAACAAATCCTGGTACAATAATGTTTATGAAAACGTTCCATGATTTGCATTAAGTCAAAGTTTTATTATGGGTGATTTAACACAGCTAAAGCTTATCATGTCCCATAGGATTTTTACAGAATCTTTGAATAACTTCACAAACAGAAAATAATAATAATAATAATAACAATTTGCATGATTTCTCACGGATTTCGAAATTTTAAGTGTTCCAATACTTTATTAAGTTGCAATTTGAATAGTTTAACTGTAAGAGCACACACTGCATCGAATGGAAGAGAATTCCATACACTGCATATATATATATATATCACAACTGGAGCCTTCGGCTAGCCAAAGCCTGACCTAAAAGGCAGCGGGGCGGTGTGTGAAAACCGCAATCCATTGGTGGCCACTGTCCGGTTCATCAGATCATACGCCCTTGGACAGGGTCAAACGTCTAAGGTGCCTAATACACCTTAGTGTTAGTGACCACTGCAACAACCGGGAAGGTGTGTCATTCGTACGCCTCTTCTTGGTTGGTTTTTGTTCAGGGTATTTGGCCATAGGTAAATTGCCAGTGATCCACCAACACGATTATAGCCCTGGATGTCGGCTTTTTGTCCCCTCAATTCGGTGGAAAAACACCTCCACGCGGAGACAGTAAATAGGGCTTCCTCAGGGAGGCTGTTTGAGACGCTTGGTCTAATGGTAGCATCTGGCGAGGTGCAAGGGAAGAGTGATCAGCCGCAAACCAAGACATCCACCTCCGACCATACTGAGGCTGTCGGAGACTGGTAGATCTTTACTCCCTCTAACCCCGGTGTGTTCAGGTCCTTGCCGAAGGTGACGCTCAAAAAGGGTGGACTAAAATTCAGGTGTTATCCGTTTACGATTAGAATGTGCAGAACATTGACTTCTTTTCCGTCCTCTGCTTTTGGTGCTTCTATGATATGACGTTACAGTTTTTCGTTCGATAATTCACTGAGAAACCTTGAATTTCAGTTTCTTTAGATATGCTTATATTTTTTGTATCTCGCCAAAGTTTTTCACATCGGCTNGCAGCGTTTGCACTGCGATGGATTTACTCTCAAATCTTTGCGTTGCCAACGATCGCAGTGTTCTTTAACCTAGAAAAAACCTCCGAATCAGTTGATAGTAAGAAACTAATGTGTTCTCTTCTTCGAATAAGAATACCGCATAAGAATGTGGACCTATTTCTATGGCTGTATTGGGATATTTCTGGCAGGGTGAAGGTCTACGGCAGATTGAACAGATCGTTCAAATTCGCCAGCGGTGTTCGTCACGGTTGTCCTGTTTCGCCGTTTCTGTTCATTTCAGTCGTATACAAAATACTGGAAACCTCAGAGAATGGTCTCCGAATTACTGGGATTGAATAAGCAGCTGAAGAATAGCTGTGCGATTTGGAGTGCGCGAACAACATCTCTCCAAATGTGTGGATGACGCTCAAAGTTCGAAGTGATGCTGCAAGACTGGGTTTCAACTAGTGTTACTTCGAAACTGAATGGGCAGGCATTGCACGAAATCGATAGTTTGTCGTACTTGGCTGCTTGATGAGTGACGGAAATGCATTAAAGAAGTTAAAGACATGCATTTCACAAGTTTGAGCAGACTGCACAGAACTGAAGCAACTTCGGTCATGACGTGACGTTTCACTGAAGTTGTAAAGTCGTGTATATTGTTCCATTGTTTGGTTAGTGCTGCTATACGGTTGTAAGACCTTGAATCTACCGGTAGAGATTCATCGACTGGAGGATTTAGACCGTTTATAGATACGCAGTTCATTTTTCATCTTTATTGGATATTCAAGGATACAATTTTCAAGAATGAGGAGGCAGATATCAAGGGGGCTGCCATACAATAAACAATGGTGCAAATGAGGTGGCGTGAGCATTTTATCAACCTTAAGGTAAGGCGTTGTGTATTCGGGAACTTAGAGAGTAAAAAAAATCATCATCACACCAAATTCTGTAGGTTTCGCTCATCGGGTCACGTTTTGCACATATCTAACGGTTGCCTACCGCATCGCACCTTACTCACAGTCGCCTCTCCAGAAACTACGTGGTCGGCCGATAACGTAGGAACGAGACATAGAGAAGTGCAAAGAGCTATCAGGTAGAGTAATTGTCTTCCTTCTTCCAGATTGGGGTCCAAAAACATTGCGTCGTTGGTTGATTAGAGACACTGAAGGACATGACAGCAAACCGAAAACGGTAATCTTTCTATTGTCTGTTCTAATCAGATGAGAACGCTTGAAAAAAATATGTATGCACAGTTGGATTGTGTGCTCTGTTTGTTAACCACGGATGTTCCCTTTCTTTGACTCCCTATCTCGAATTGATCCTAATCCTTATCCATGATGCAAATTCTCACTTACCTCGAATTCATTGTGAGTTTGTCAGCGATCAATGAAGTTCACTTCACTGTACAACGATGACTTATTACTCAGAGATTTGTGCAAACAACCTGTTATTCTCATGAGTTTTTTTTAAATAATGAAGTTGAAATTTCTCCGACTTCAATTCAGTTTATCAGATTACAGATATCTGAGTAATAGCATTTAAAAGACTGACTCCCACCCAACTCTGTCTGTGGTGTTAAATGGAAGGCTTAGTGGAAGCTTGCTTTATTGGCAAATGAAAATTCATTGTGGGTCCTGTTAGATCACTTAATGAAGGGATTACATGCAGTGACGCCATCGAGTGATGAATGTATGTCTCAATGTGTCAATCACTGATCGCTCTGATGACATTCGTTGCATGATGAAAAGTCGAAAAAATGTATCACAGATTTTCTTTATTACACACGCCATAGTCACAAAAACCTGCTGTTCAGTGATGGAAACGGGTAACCTATGCTCCGGGCCTTGGAGTGGCAAACCAAATAAGGCTCTATTGGGTCGCGCATGCTATTGAACCGGACGACAGCAAGGTTACCTCTCACCTAAGTTAGGTTGTGATGGCAGTGCTCGAACCTCAGACCAGAGGGTTCAAAGTATACGCCAGTGACAATGACTAAACCACTGGCCCACCACCACTCTCATATACTTGAAGCCAGTTTACCCTATTCCCATATTTGTCCCGATTGATTTCTTCCATGCTTTGCTATTGTACGAGAGTTTTGAGAAAAATAGTATTTCATGTGAACCACAAGTGCCTGTTTCAGTGTCATTAACGCTTAAGTTCATTTATATTTTTCCTCATTGTTTGAAAAATACCTGCACTTGCTTTTCTTCTGTCCATTGGTCTATACGGACGGTAGACTATACACCGCATGTCACCGTGGATTCGCACTTGCTCTTCGATGGTCAAGCGTTTGGCCTTGGCCACAAATCAGCTGTACGGTTACATTGGGAATTGCGCCTTACCACCGGCAGTTCCATTCATGCCGCTCGATATGGCGTCTGAGGTTGCCCATCTGGCTGGCGTTCCCCTACATTGTAGTTTAGCTGCCGGTTTACCCCATTTTGCGGAAGGTATGTGGCGTTCCTGGGGTCGTGATACATTCATTGCTCTGCGTGGCTGTCTGCTGTTGACCGACCGATTTGATGTAAGTTAGTTTTATGATAATTTTACTGCATCTATACATGTGCGTACTGCAGTCAAATTTAAACCGCCTCATTCAATCTTCGTCCGCCCAGTTGAAGATATCATGCAGAGAATATAAATATGCTTACTTCAAACGCAATAACAACAAGTGTGCAAGTGATGAGTGCCGAGTTTTTATATTCCACCATGCAATTTTTTCCATGGTTGGTGTTTATTTGTTCATTACGGAGCAAGGGATTTAAACAGACAGAGTGTATAGCAATTGCGCTACTGTTTTTTACTGGACCGGTGTGAAACCCGATCTCGCGGCTTTTCTTCTCACGGGTATTATACAACCTGATTTAATGCCATTTGAGACTAGTCTTATACCTCTATAGTTAGTGCCATCACTGCACAGACCCTTCCTAAAGTTGGGGTCAACGTTCTGTTCCGTCCGCAAGGAGGGCGATGCACCCAATGTTCCTAACTTTATAGAACAAAACATGCAGTTCTCTAAAACGCTTTACCCTACTAACTTTTAATGGGACTCAGAGAAGATCATTGGAGGCCATCGCTTATTGATATCCTAGGGTTTGAATTCTTCTGTCGGTCTCTGACTCCGAACAGGCGTCTTTTGTGTAGACCATAGGAAATATGCTGGATTAGCTGTGGAAGAAGCTGAATCTGAAGAATCGACAGTGCTCCATGTGAAACCCCCGTATCTCTTCACAGTGTTGGTATCCTATGAACCTTTTCGCCATCCGCCATCGGGGATCTTTTAAAGACTACCGCTCCGTGTTGCCAACACCTGTGGACGAAGACCATGCCAGATTTTTCCTTTGCCTGGTACATACTCACAACAAAACTACCGGCACCAGATACCCAAGATACAATGTAAGTGACAATTAAAAATCGGCTTTCAAATCGGAGTTTTCTGATAGTCCATCAGTTCATGCACCAACCAAAGGACTCAGTTTACACTGGAGGCCGTATACTCCAGCGCTGCCTCACCTTGAATAGTATGCGAACGGAGTTTATTTCGATCCCCCTATACGAATAACTGAAGTCAAGTTGAAGCCTACCGCTTTTCTGTCGTCCAATTTCACCATACCAAGCAGCGTTCTTCATGGTTGCTCTCACTCCTAATCAACTTCGTAATGGATTTAATTCTGGGCAACCCCTGTCCTCGTACACGGAAAGCGGTATCCTTATGTTTGTCGGATCTGGATTACGCTTGTCACCAAATGGGTTGCCACAGCGTGCAGTCTTCACCTAGGCAGGTAGTTGTCGAAAAGACAGCAACTGTGGTGATACTAAGATCCGGTATGATAATGTATAAAAAGCCCCAATGAACCAAAGATTCACTTATGTAGGTCGCGTTCGGATTATTGGATGAGGACTTCGGGATCATCGTAATCATTGGTTTAAGTCACCGAATGATATGGTTGAATGGCTCTAAACAGTGGCGCTCGTGCATCTTCGCAGTTTCTTTATAACCTTAATCTACCGGAATTCTACATTTTCACTTCGAAACTGCCTTCAACGTTCCAATCTTCCCTCTACTCTTTCAACCCCAATTGGCAACCCAAAGACAGTAACCAAATCTGTCGCACAAAAGTGCACGTTCAATAGTTGTAAAAAAACAAAAAAGGGTCAGCTAAACTGTGCTTTAACGTGGTCGGCCTGAAGTAAACGATGCCGTTGTTAAATGTGAATAGGCAAACCGTTGGCTTCATATAACGGTTCCCTTATTCTTCGCTTTTATCTACCGTTTACGCAGTATCCCTTACTCAATAATTGCGTCAGTTGGTCTTTTTCATTTGCTCGATCTGACTTACTGTGCACAATATTTGGGAAGCGGAGCATCCACTGCTATCCGAACCGGCCAAGTAATTATTTCAACTCAACGCGAAATGAATTTTCTTACACTGTTTAACTCAAAGAATAATGATACGGGCTCTGTGTAGCCATAGCAATTCGTCGATTATAAAATTGATTGTGCCAAACTGCTGCGTTCTCACTGATCCAATCCAACAGCAATTCACGTTTGCCGCACTTTTCTGAACCAAAGATAAAAGCCTAGTTTGTGTGAGCAATAGGAGTTATTCGTTACGTTGGCGTGACCTTGTTAAAACCTATGCCAGTTGTGAGCTTATTACCGGTTATTTTATCCATTTGTTGTTATCATTTACATTATAGAATTTCTAGTATGCATGTGATGCAATACAACGATATATATATGTATCCGGGTACAAATTGTGCAACGTAATCCTACTGTTTTATATGAGGTCCCGGGTTTGCGATCTCCAGTTGGGTCGATGGATTCGCACTGATGATGAGACCCAACCTGGTTAAAACAGCTGTTCAGTGTTTTCCAGCTTTTCAGCTCACGCTTCATTTACGCGACGAATTCATCATGTAATCCTACTATATTGTGTATTCAAATTTTTTGCCGATATATTCACTGATGCTGTCGTGATTTCTTCTTGCAGGAGGCCGCCAGTATTATCCTGAGCTACGCTAGCCTAGTGCGACACGGACTGATTCCCAATTTGACTGGAGAAGGTAATGTTGTGCACCCACGCTACAATTGTCGTGATGCGGTGTGGTTCTGGCTTTATTCCATCATGTGCTACGAACAAATGTCCAAAAATCCAGATGAAGTGAGTCCAGTTCCTACGACTGAGAGCAGCTCGGAAAGCAGCGCGACGCCGATTGCAAAACAGGTGAACACTCATTCAGCGGCAGGTGGCTCTCGTCGTCTATCTTGGATTCGACTATCAGCTCAGTCGCAAAGCCTGATGGAACGTCCGGTTTGGCGTTGGTTCCCTACAGATAATGCACCTGGTTGGCCGGTCGAAAAACCCGAACGCCGAAATTCAGTCATAAATTCCCGTGTGCAACCATTGCATGAGGTAATCCAGGAAGTTCTTCAACGTCACGTGTCGGGGATCGATTTCACTGAGCGAAATGCCGGCCCCGGTTTGGACGAACAAATGAAACCAGAAGGATTCAGAGTGAGTTCATTTCCCATTACTTTCAGAAAAATGCATTTTCGATGTTTTGTACGCACCGTACAATAGGTTGTTCTCCTTTGGGCTAGTTCCTGGAAGATGAGAAGACCTCAGGGAAGTTTCCGGGGAGTTTCTTGTGACTGATGTCTCTAATCTCGTTCGATTTTTTTAAAATTTGGGTTTGCTTCTCTAGCCTTTACATAAATAAATATAACCTAAATCACAGTCGGGTTGTTTTCAATATTGTGTTTATATTACGACCACCTTGGCAGTCGCCCAATCCTGGAAGACTGTTTTCCATACATGAGTAAAGCTGTGATTCACCGTTGTCCTGGGAATCCGGTTATCGACTTGGTTTAGTCTGCCTGCCGAGCGGTTGTTACCCGAACGTGTCTATCGCCACACGCAAGCGTGTTCACTGAGCCAAATTGAGATTTGGGGATTGGTGTAGACCAAAACAAAGGACCTGTTCCGTAGGGATGTGACATGCTATCACCACCGAAAGCTGCGTCACCCTAGCCTATAAATGCTATAACATTCTTTAAATTCTTCACAAGTCCTTCTAGTTGGTGCCCAAAAATTTCTGAATAATACTCCAGAATGGGATCGTAATCAATCATGGACTCGGTGACCGTTTGAATATGTGACTGTTACGGCATAGAAAAAATCAGTGAAGCGAATAATTATTTTCGATTATTCATTCTCAAAATTATACATTAATATACGATCACAGCATAATTGAAATGGTTTCGTCGAGGATGACCATGAAAGAAGTGGCTAGTATTGTGATGTCCTGGACTTTTTCATGGCAACCTTTACACGGACAGCTAAAGAAGAGGGAAATCCATCTACCGAGTGAGATGTGTCTGCCGAAGTAGTAAAATTTGTCCGTATTTTGTGAAGAATCCGATCGGTGAGGCTGTTCAAATATTCGTGTATTTCTACCTACACCATTTTTTGCAGTGCACACTTTGTTCAGTCGTACCTAGTCGCTATTTGCCCAAGTATTTCCCTTTAACCATTTGAATCACTGCCAAGATTTAGGCTTTAGGCTAGAACCGTGCCTCGCGTCACCTAAATTCTTTGGTAGATAGTTTCACTGTCTCGTCGAACTTGATGTAGCCGTTCACTTCCATTCCCGGGGCTTGTGTTATCTGTTCCTATAACTGAACATTCGGTTTTTATGACTAGGGAGCAGGAAATGGTGCAGCTGTTTAAATAAGTTGGCAGTTCTAGAGGCGATCAGGTAATTCGAAGGTTACTTCACGCTTTACGTTGGACGCTGTTGCTTACCGGTATACCGACCAAAAACTTCGTAATGTGTAATGAGCATTTCAGGGCTTTATATTTATTTCACATTTAAACTCCTACAATGTGACTGTAATCCTTTCTGTCAGTATTAGTCGATACCCTTATCACAGTAAGTCTCACAAATAAGCAATTTTGATCTGGATAAAATGACGAGTAAAATAAATTCTGTCGATTTATCTCCTCTTCATTTTTTATAATCATCAATAATACACACAAGAGTGATTAATACATCCTACCCCAAAGAATAGACGTGGCAATCTCGCGTGACTAGGTCTGTCAGCAGACAAAACAAACATCACCACGTGCATTTCTGAGTTTTTAAGTCTCATTTTATGCTCGTATTTGGACAGTTTTTTTTCCAGCCTTCGTCCTCATATTGAAGACAATCCGCAATTTTTTCGTTTAGCTCTTTTCTGTGTTGTGTATATTTATTGACGATAATCGTAAGGGACTGTATGGAAATAATGGGCGGATTTTTTTCCGAAACTCGAAACAAACCAATAAGTAAGCTGTACAGAAACATATCCTTATCTTTCTGCACGTTAATAATGGTTATCAACATTATCGAACAACAGTGTACGTACTAACCATTTTGGAGATTTTCATTGCTTTGTTCGTTTGTTCAATTACATTAGCTTCAAATTAAAGATAATTATATCTACGCGTTTTCTAATATGTGTAAATGTTAAATGTCTTTTGCATAAACATTTCAACCGTGGTTTTATAAACACTGTGGTATTGTAATCCAGTTGTTAAATACTTCGGGCTTTTTAACAAACGAGTTATTGGTTAAAAAAGGTCAACCTATTCATCAACTAAATATATACATCTGATGGAGACAGTGTGAAATTATACTTTATCATTCTTTCCTAACAAAATTTGCCGTGTAATCACACTAAATGATAATCAATGAGCTTGTCTTTTGTCCGATGAACCTCACAGGTAACTGCTTCTATCGATCCCAATACCGGCTTCCCTCGGGGCGGAAACGCGTTCAATTGTGGTACATGGATGGACAAAATGGGCAGTTCGGACAAGGCGGGTAATCGAGGCAAACCAGCTACACCACGTGACGGTTCTGCGGTGGAACTGGTCGGACTGGCCTATGCTGTGATCAGTTGGCTTGAACGAATGCATCAAACGGCCTCACCCTCCGGGGGCTCCTATTATCCACATTCGGGAGTTCAGTTGCCTGACGGGAAGTTTTTCACTTGGGGCGACTGGTTGGAGAGGTTGAAGCGCAATTTTGAACGATTATTCTGGATCCCATCGGATACAACCGACCCATCATTGGCGTACAATCGTGGTATTTATAGAGATAGCGTGGGCTCCTCGGGAGGCTACACAGACAATCAGCTACGTCCCAACTTCCTCGTCACGATGGTCGTGGTAAGTCAGGCTGTCTTTCTGTAAAAGTACCGGTATAAATTGATTTTCTCCCAGATTGGTACATGATTTTATGGAAGTTTTTAAATCTAGTAGCATCTGGAGGATTTAGAAGAGCATCATTGTAATGTAAAGATGATCAATCATTCAAAGCCTCCCTTCCCCCGCGCTCCTATCCGATTGCTCAAATCACAGTCCACTGGTGCAATGGCTCTCATTCTCTTGTTGATCATACTAATGACTTGAAATTCTCACTCAAGGTTCCTTAAGCCGAAATTTTCCTCGATATTGGTTCCTATTGGGTGTTCACTACGTTTAATTTTCAGGCGTCATCCATGCTTACCGAATTCAATCTAATCGGACAACTTCGGAATCTGTTTAAGTTACTGGCATCCATTAGGCAATCGCTTCGACTTTGACTATTGAGAGCATGTCGTTGGGCAACGAAACGAGGAAGTGTGAATAGTATGACAAGGCTCGGTTTATCAGATAAGTTTTGCTCCGCGAAAGTTCGCTCAGTCTTAAGGTGGCATCAGAAATTGACCATACACCTCCTGAATGACGTGTTTGTCCATATTTATCAATGATCCATTAGAGTGATCTCTAACTATGCAACAGTGTGAATTTCAGCTTTCATAGTGCGTGTTGTACCAATGAGTTTGCACATTCCGTAAACATATTCAGCCTTAGCATAGCGAAAGCCCATCTGTTACTGTGCACGAAAAACAGTCATCTTGTTCTTTGGTTACACCAACATATTCTGGATGCAGTTTCAAAGAGTTTCCTATTTCTTTGTGATCAGGTTCAGATATAGGGGTGTTTTATTTCATTTTTTACTTAGTTCTTATCTATAGCTTATTGTCATTGTTTGATTGTACGGCAGCTGCTAAGTCGTTCCACTGGAACTTCTACACCGTCAGCTTTTGCTCCGGACAGCCTGCTTTTTTCGTCACTGTTTCTTTGTGATTCCTTCGCACTCTCGAGCACAACCACTCTTGTTATCCGCTCATTCACGGGTCCCGTACTTCGTGTTAGCAATTATTTCCTGTTTTGATCAACTGCAAACTTGTATTCCTTCCAGCGCGTGTCTTCCGTTTCTCCAAGGCGTGCACATGTTGATTCCCCATTTTTCTAATCCCAAGAAACAACACTTCTCTGAGTGATTAGCAACTGCTTGTTTCCACGCAGTCAGCACGAAAAACAGCTTACCATCTTTGGAGTTTGTCTCTGAAACCCTCGTACCACGACCGTCATTTACTCGGCAATCGTCCAGGGACGAATTCATTTTTCCTGAGGCGATCTATTGTTCAGATAGCCACTCATCTTGACCGCTTGTCAAAGCAGTTTATCGCAACTTTTGCCTTTCGTTTTTTCCTTAAAAGTGCTTCTAGAGGTCTGATCCTCGAAACCTTCCAAAAGGTTGAGGTATTAGCCTCCATTTTGTCTTTCAGTTCTACCGTACATTCATTGGCCACTCTTCCGTCACCAGGTGGCCCACCTTTTTGCTAAGAATCGCGAATTTATGGAACACTTCGTTATTTCACTTTTCCTCGCTGTAGCTTTTTTATATCGACGCACAAAATCAGCAAGTTGTGTTTGGGATGAGTATTTCCCCTTCTCCGCCATACAGTAGTCCCTGTGGTTATTTCACTTGTTCCTTTATCGTGCACTATGCTTAGATTGATATGAAAAACTGCTAAGCATTGTATGGACGATTATTTTTCGTCCACGTAATCCGTTATCTATTTGTCTGCTTGTAACTAGGCTCCACAATTGTTCACTCCGGAACGAGCTTGGAATGCGTTGGAAATTGCCAAGGAACGCCTAACTGGACCTTTGGGGATGCGCACTTTGAGTGAAAATGATATGGCCTATCGTGGAGTATACGATAACTCGAACGACGGAACAGACTATGCTATTGCACGAGGATTCAACTACCATCAAGTGAGTGATTTTAATGGTTGTGTGGATTTCATATGAATAGTGGCATACACTTGTTCAAGACTCACTGTTGTCCTATTGTGCTGTTGTTGACTTCTCAAAACAACAAAAAAAATAATGGAACCGGTTAACCGCATTCGTTTCTCCACTGATATAATCTGGTTGTTTCGTTCATTGGTAGAGTTGTGCACACTGCACACTTCTTGGCCCCGAAAGTAGTATTTTTCTTCGGAATCCTAATCAAATATGCGATTGGATAAACTCCGTTCGCAACGGAAATAGAAAACTGAGCCGTGTCTACTTGCCTGCCATCCTATTGGTTCCTTCGGGTACCTCGGTTTTTCGTTTACAACATGTTCCAGTTACACTTGGTTATAGGAGGGGGGGAATAGACCAGCTCAATGTTATGTTTCCGGACCTTGATCCTGCCAAAAATGTTAATCGACCGCAAGGTTATATGAATCATATGAATGTGACGGGAGCATCCCCCCTAAGGTGCTAGCAGTCATTTAACAACATACTTTTGTTTTTCTTTCTTTCTGTTTTTACTTCCTTTTTATTGAATACTCAGTGGCACAATTTTCAGGAAGGGGGAAGCGGCTAATCAAAGGGCTGCCACAATGGGGAAAGTCAGGCGGTGGTGGTGGGGTTCGAACATTTCGACCTTTTGGGACTCCTAAGACCAACTNNNNCTATAAAAGTTCATTTTTATGAAACCAATGTATGTAAACGCGAAATCTGCGTCGAACAGACTGTTTAATCGATTTCTCATATTAGGCAACATCAGAACGCTCGAAAATTAGCCTTGGAGTTGATTTGGGTCGTGAACAGTAGTGGTGGGGATTTTGCGAACGCACTATGCTAGCTATATACTTCACATTAAACATTCT
>UZAN01040996.1:0-13838 GCA_900618425.1 Echinostoma caproni
TTCAAACGCGTCCTCCGGAGAGCTTAACGGGTGCGGAGAGATTACGTGTCACACTACTATTCCTCATTGATGATGTCGGTAAACTGTTGAGAGAGAGAGACTCGAGTGAACTCAAATGTTTATTTTATGCTGTCAACTGAGAATGATCTATAAATTTTCATTTCCTAGGGTTTCACCGATCGGTTTTCGAACATTTCCGCGAGCGTCTGTTTTTGGATTCGTTTGTTGTTGAAACATTTTTCAGAGTAACTTCTAGTCGCTTAGAGAAAATGACTCAAAAACGATGCGTTACGGAATTGCGCAGCACCTCTGAGTAGTACAGGTATTCCGCAGATGTCTAAATGTCTTTTAAAGCCATTTACCTGCCCCCAATAACCTTGTTTTCAACTAAATCACATGTTCTTATGCATATTTGAAGGAAGTATTATTTTTTTCGATTAATCACTGCGTACTTCGTAAACAAACGTTGATTATTTGCACCTAGGTTGACTTTGGTCAGCTGATATGACGAACTCTGTCGTCGATCAGATGGTCAGAATAAAGGGATTTTGTTGAGTTACGAGACGAGTCTGATCCACCTGGTACCATATGAGAGATTAAGCAAACTGCCAGGATTCCTGAGTTCCTTTTTCTATACTCGTTTTTGGAATAACTACTTAATGGTGTATTCCTTTGCTTATTTAACAACAAGTTTGTGGGTTCGGAATAGACTCAATATACTTGTTTTCTTCCTGTTTTGTCTGTTCAATGAGCAATGGTAATAACCTAGGAAAATAATATGTACATCATCTGCCATATGCCGCATGAACTTCCCTCTATTCTGTTGGCACTTTGAAGACTGTTTTCAATCAGGTATGCTAATCCAATTGGATCTCCGTGAAACATCCAGGCTTTTATTGGCGGATTGTAATCGCATATACTGTTACTGACCAAACTAGTGCAACATCCTGATTTTCATCACATGTTTTCCTGTCAGTGCTTTGTTTTTCCAGCCTCATTCACAGGATTGAATATGCTATTACCCCACATTAGAGGCAACATATATGACATAATACCCACTTCGCTTCTTCGTTTCTATTAGCCACATGCCATTAAAATGCACCATTTATCGATTCTGACAATGGTTGCTGGTGTATCAGCTGCAACATGATAAAGTCACAGTAGAAAATGTAATTAGAATCTATTTGTTGAAATGACTTATAGATTTCATACAGGTAATGTACTTTCATCTCGTTAATGTTCCATTTGCCCTTCTTCATTTTGGAACACTGAGGGTAGTCGCTTTAGCATGGAGTCCACCAAGTTGACTGCCAAACACAACTCGCCAGTTTGCTCTAATACACCCGCACCCTAACCACTGACAACCACTTTGGAGGCAGCTGACTTATCCCTGTTTACAGGGAAAAGTCTTTGAATAAATTAAAATCCCAGCATTATTTAAATAGATTTGATAATGAACTTGACCCTTCCAGAGACTGCATAAATGTAAAGAAATAATATTTAATTAGGTCCAACCGGTTTTTACTACCAACCTCAAGCGAGAAGATATACCAACCATAATCTTTGAAAAATATGACTTCCGCAAATGCATTTAGAGAGTAGCAGTTGTCGAAAACCTCCCTTATCAGTGCAACACATTATGCGATATTCAGAGAAGTGTGAACAGGAGACCAGTAACAAGGCGCCCAGTATTTCCTTTCCTTCCAACTCATCAGGTGGGATGAATATCTACCTCTTTTGATAGATAAAACGAAATTCATTACAGAACTAGCTCAGTAGATTAACTTTCTTCGTCTGCCGAATTACTCGCTGGGCCCCAGTGAGATAAACCCATTGCCAAATGGACGGGAGACGCAATTTGAATTCGTTGATGAAATCAATGTGCTCTGCTTTATTGAGCGTTCCATTATGGCTTCATGTCACGTGGCCTCAGCGGCACTTGAAATTGAGCCATCCTTTTCCAAACGAGAGAGTGAGAAAAAACGATTAACCAGCCCGGACTATCCTCCAGATTGGTTTTGTGCAACTGTTCTCTTCTGCGATCAAATACAACCATCGTCTTGCTTTGGTATAATCGGTTTTCTCCCTCTCGGTTTATGTCTTGATGGAGAAATTCCGTTGACTGTACAAAAACTTGAGCTTGCGTTCACGCCAAAGCACTTGCTCGTGTTAGGAACTGAGTCATCGGATTTGTTTCTAAGTTGTCTCTTGGCTTCGATTGTATGCCAAAACCCTTTATCGGGTTTGGGTATCGTGACAATACTAGACGCTTATTTAACGAACCAAACGCCTCAAGGTCCACTTTCAAAGATCTACTTGTATGTTTATTGGACTATATTTTCGGTTCTTTCAGTATCGTGGATATTGTGTAAGTAGTTTGTAGGCAAATAATTCATCAATTTATTTAAGTCAGAATATTTTCACTTATTTACTTATTTACTGTGCATTGAATGAAAAGAGATAAGGAATTTAGAACAAAAGGGTTCAACTTAATAAACACTGTCATGGAATAGGAATAATTTATCAAAAATAATGAATTCCCATCCTGCTTGCTTAAAATATTTTCTAAATTTGAGCTGTAACTTTCGAACTACCATAAATTGTATAGCAACGCTCAAGGTCACGGAAATTCAAACGGCGATAGAAGAGAACTAAAAACATAGAAGTGGGAGATCAAATGAGGAATAAATGTACTGTACTCATTGCCATCAATATACAAGTATGATGTTGGAGATTGAAATGTATTTCTAAAATGAGAGCGATGTTGCACGAGTTTGATCAAAATCTGTATCTATTCAACTGCAACAGAAGTGATTTGGCAATTTTATTGCTGGATTCGATTGACGAAACTATGAATATTTTATTCTTCGATTTATCGAAAAGTATTTGGTTGTTTTGTTCTTTCTTTTGTCGGAAACATTCCAGATAAACTAACTTATTACGTGGATTGTATTTTGTCGAAGCACATTTATTTTTTTAATGTGTTTGTCCTGTAGTTTTCTCAAACGTTGCAAATCACTTCCAAAAGTTAAGCAACACATCTGGAGAAATCCATGTTCTCACTTTCATTCCTCCTTGGTGCTCACTCCTCTACAGACAACTTGATTTTCCTCACAAACACTCAAGTCGATTGGTAATGCACTGAAAACATTTAACCGCTTTATACTATTATGTTAGTGAACAGATGAGATATTGTGAGACACGTGAAGCTGACATCACTTTACAGAAACATACACCAAGGTTGCATAATGCAAACAAAATATACAGAACAAATTGTAGTATTTTTGTTTGTCTTTTTGAGTTCATTCTGCGATGTGTATTTGTCCATGAACTTTCCTATTATAGTTCATGTGGGAGCTGCATCTTATGATACCCGCCTCCGGCAGAACATTATATATGAAAATGTCAAAAGCTTTTAATGTGATTTCATGTCTCCTGTATCCTGTATCTCACGTGAACGATGTCAAGTATATTTACCACACAGGTTGAAGTTAATTGTTTCTCGGTATTCATTAATTTAAAATGACTATACTATCTCGATATCTACTTGTCATTAGAATTTTTAAGCTGAACAGACCCAGGAACCGACAGTCCACTAAACGAAATAAACATGAGGATCCAAGGTCTTGATTCATGCTCTTTTATTGAACAGAAGAAATACGTGGAGAAACACCTGCACTGATCGGGATCAATTTGGAAACCGATTCATGGCATGGCGACACTAACCATTGATTTCTTACATTGTCAAAAACCTGTAGATATTTAGAGGTTAGGTGACAATCTTCGTATAACTCGGGTGTGCACCAAATTTTTAATGGGAATATGACAGAGACGACAGTGCCAGAATCTGTCCTGAGAAACTCCTCGCTAAATAGTTCAACTCTTCTCCGTAGTTCCAATTTCCGTTATTGATTGGGGTAAAAATAAATTGCATCCCCCAAAATATATTTTTGGTGATAAGCTGAAAAGTGTATCGTTGTTAAGGTTTGCCTGAGTTGTGGGAATTTGGTGGCGGTACCCACGCCTATCCGTTCATACAGAACTTCGTGGTTAGCCTTTCTCCGCTCTAGTTATGCTGCTACCGTGTACCCGATGAATAAACGTGTTTCCCCACCCCTTCTCCATGAACGATTCACCCTTTGACCTTCGCCTTAGTTTTGTTCAATCGAGTGTCTATGGTGTCTCAAGACTTGTCATTGCTCTAATCGGGCCTCTACTTGAATGGTTGTACTCATGTGAAACAGGTGAATTGAACCTGTTCCTTGATTACTTCCGATGCGGAGATCAGTATTGTCCAAATTCCCTTATCAATTAGGTCAGAAGTAACCGGCATTTCTAACTCCCTTACTAATCCCACTTGTACCAACCTCCCATGCTGTCTGGTATCACAAATACTGATCAAAGTGTAGCTAACTCAGTCTGGACACAGAAATCAACTTCCATTCTGTTGTCGAGTCTGAACCTGCTTCACTTCCCCAGTACTTTTTAGCACAGAAACATTAACATGAGTAGCACAATGGTTTATCCACCAGGTGATATGCTCAGTTTGGTTTCTCCCTTACAGTTTAAACATGGAAATTAGGTCTCACTGGTAGCTTAGTGAATTGGAACTATGTGTAGTCTTCTAATTGATCACTACTCTGTTCATTGGAATCATAGATGGTGGGATGGTTATGGCATTGATCAGTTGATCAATCCATCAACACTGCCTCACTTGTCGTCAGGCTGTGAGGTGATTCGACTTGAACTCGGCATAAACATATTGATTATTTTTTATGTGATCAGGATTGGAGACGTAGTCTGTGCCGATATACTTACTGGTTGCTGCAATTCTCAGGAGATCCCCTTGTATCGACACACTTTCCTGGTTGTTTTGTGTTTGATTGATTTAACCGTTTAAAAGTTGAAATAATGTCTACCTTGGCCCTGATAAGATAAAATGACATAGCGTATGTTATGCCTCGTGATTGTCTTTAGTGATACACGCGTCCTTTCGTTTTCATTTTACTTCTGGTTATTATTATAATAATTAGTTATTATTTCCTTTATTATGGGAAATACTTACAAGCAATCGCACAAATGGATCGATTTACGGGGCTCATAGAAGGATAGGAAGTATCATAAATTTACTTTGTTGCATGTACTTTTACGGATGTCTAAAAATAAGACATCATAATTTCTCATCCAATATATGTTTGAAAGAATCAGTTGCGAGTGCAGAAGCAACAGGATGTGATAGAAACTCACAAATGCTACTAAATAAGAAGGTATTTCATTCAGCTGTTTTGGAACACCACTTTCAATGAACGCATCCGGAGGTGAATGTTGGGTGACGGTACCAATAGAGTAAGACACGAATGATCGGGGTTTTGCGGTACTTGATACACCAGGATCAAGTCACCTCGATTTTGGTGATACTGTATGACTACAACCCCAATGATTCCAGTCTTATCGCATAATTCTTAGCGTGCGGTAGCTTGACTATTTTGGCGGACGTTCTTTGTGGACAATGCAACATCTTCCGACAGCTTTGTAGCAAAAATGGTTCCACGCCTGAATGACGTGGGGTCGAATGTAAGCTGAGAACAAACGTAGGAACAGCATAGATTCAAATTCGCCAAATGCTCGCTTTAAAAAACCACCATGTCTCAAAGTAGTAGACGATACCATGAAACAATGTAAACAATGACTCCGAGATACTTCTCATTCAAGACATACAAAAGTTGTTGATATCCCAGGAGGTACAAGAACCAAGGTCTGTGGCTAAAGACTACGACCGTGCATATTGATGCGTTGACTTCCGTATAGTTTTCGATCGACCGTTGATAAGTAGCGCCAGGTTTTGTCTGAAGTACCACTCAGTCCTCAGGTTTTGTCATCATTTTCCAGATTTTGCAATGTTTGCAAACAATAACTTTTTTGGCTCAGAATGTTCGTTAGATTGTTTGTGAAAACTAGAAAAGTTGAGAACTATGAACGAATGCCTGTGAAACTCATCGGGCTGCGCTGATAGGATCAGAAAGTGACCCAGAAACCCGAACTGCCACGGTGCGTTGTCGAAGAAGTTCTTCCATTCAATCCAATTCCTCGGTAGTACTTTTTGGCTCACTCGATCGAATGCTTTGTAGTTGTCGAGGTACACTACGTTCACTGCACCAAGGTGATCAAAGGCCTTTGTCCAGTGTTCTCGGGGGACCAAACCCATGTTGTACCGGGTATAAAACGTATTTTTCCGCATAACTCATCACATTGTCTGCAACAATGTATTCCATAACTTTGGATAATACGGAGAGGAGAGTAAAGGAGCAATAGTTAGCTGGGTAAGTACGACAACCATCTTAGTACATTGGTAAAATATTTCCCTGTTTCTATGTCTGTCGGAGCATATATGTTGTAGTTGATCACTGAATGACTGAGTTATGTTATTTGCCAGGTTGATAAGGGTTTTTGGATGGATGTTGTCTATATTCGGAGATAAATTCCTTGCAAACGGTGCAGCTTCGATGCTATGAGTTTTGAGGGAAAATCGGTTGTGCTTAGCGTTGAATGTGGTATGTCTTCGAGTACCAGAGGCAGTCTTAGCCGTGTGTTCACAGGTGTAGTAGACACATGAACGTACGAGTTTTTGACAATTTAGCTGCCCCCATTGTTGTAAATGGGACAGATTTTGACCCTGTCAAAAGTCACGTAAAACCGGTTGTCTCGGTCACTCGCTCGTCCCAGTCAGTGGTGACCATAAGCGCAGGGAACAATGTAAAAGGTCCCGTGGAGAGTGTGGATTGGCTTTACTGGCAGAAGTGGAACAACTGCATGTGTGAATGCGGTGGTACTAATGACAGCTCTTAACGGCACAAATATATCCGTAGAATGCTTCGAAATGTAATGAATAAAGCTCAATGAAGACTCGTTGGAAAGAGTATTGAGAACACACAATGTATACCAACATGTTTTTGGTGAATTCCTTTTCAATTCTTTATAATCACATTTATATGAAACAATTCCAACAGAGGCAATCAGAAAGGTGGATGAGTCATGTGTTTCGCAATCAGCTTGAGAGCAATTCAGATTTGTGGGATGTATGGATCACGTAACGAAAGTGGCTATGTTTATGTCACTGTCACGGGAACAAGCGATTTTCTCTTCTCTTGGTCAGGAGAGTTTAAGTGTTTGGATTAATTTTTTCATTGTGCGCACAGTGCAGGCTTCATGAGTCGGATCCTAATCATCTCTGCGGGTGCTAACGTCCGAAACCGTATCGCTCTCGAGGGGTGTGGTGAGACACGATAAATGGTTGTAACTGCCGAGAGCATATCAACCAAGTGTCCCGTCTCCACCAGATAAGCAATGATCGAGCTTGACACAGCTCCCAGAATCGAGTCGAGTGCACGTGAACTCGACAACGGACGATCAGATTTGGCAGAGAAATCCCAATTAAACTGGTAGCAGACAATGAGAGCGGATGCTCTAGTGCACTCAAACCGTCAAATCGTGTACATAACAGGTATTGCAGTTAATTGTTGGAAATAGCCGATGCCCCACACATATAGATCTCAAATCGTTCACGTGGTTTCGACAAAGTTCATCCTAGAGTTTTTCTCGGTTTTGTTCGTTATTATTTCCGACTCGCTCTGCCAACAAGCAACAATGATTCCTCTGGCACACTGTCCATCTATAGCTGTTCATCGTTATATTACGAGACGTGGGAGACAAATTTTCTGACAACTACGGAGTTGTCATCGTTGTTGTTGTCATTGCTGTTGTTGTTGTTGGTGGTGGTGGTGGTGATGGTGGTGATGATGGTAGCGGTCGTTTTGGTGGTGGCGGTGTTGAAATTCATTTTCTTCGGTGAAAGTTTAGTTCGTTATTATTAAACCAAAGCATTAATAGTATAGAAATTCACCAAAAATATGGATTTGTGTATGTGCTCTTTTTCTCCACCGTTTTCCATGATAAGTGATATTTTAAAATCAATTTTGTAACCTCCCCAGTTGGTGAATCAATCTTTTGTATTTCATCGCTTCATTATCTGGAGTAAAATCGTAAAAGATAATCAGACATCTTTGGGATTTGGACAAACCAGGCCAGTTGCTTTCGATGCATATACGCGGTGTAAAATGACCAGATGATCCCTGTGTTGAGCTGTATAAGCGCCCCAGATTTGAGATCGTCTCCATCAGACTGTTGATTTTCTGAGCTAGTTTCTCAGCCCGTTTTCATTTGCTCTAACCGCTGTTGAGTGGACTAACCGCAATATGACTTCACTAAAGTGTGCTGCGTTAAATACGTTCACTTTTGGAAGCGGTAGAAAGTGTGCAACTGGATTCCTGGAAATTCCTGATTAGTTAATCGGGACAACACAAGTCAACACAACTTTTCAGTGCATCATCACCGGCCCAGATAGACGAAATCAAAAGCAAGTAGTGGATGATAGGGATGAGCGAATGAAAGTTGATTGAAATGGTTTGAGATAACAAAACTCGGATAATTGATACACTCATGCATGGTGAGAGGGTGAACGTACGCATGAATAAAGAACTTAGTGGATGTATGAAAAAGTATTGAAAATCGGTTCTCGTATCTCGAGTGAACTGAATTCTATTTCGCCTGTTCACCGAGCTTGGCAATTGGTTTGCAAACATTTCATCACCAGCCGAGGTGATATCATCAGTGCTTGTGAAGTGGCACTGATGATGTTACCTCGGCTGGCGATGAAACATTTGTAAACAAATTGCCAAGCTCGGCGAACAGGCGAAATAGAATTTAGTGGAAGTATACTGCGTCATCTTTCTTGTAAATAAATGGTCCTTGAACAAACTGCTGATGATCAGTGTGGGCACGCCGACAGGGGGTTATCGGGATACGTTTTGCAATTGCATTAGATCTGATCTCTTTCTATGGCCTTCTGTTGATCATCTCAGTGGACAGGGTGTGGGGTAGGGAAACGGTAACTCGGATGCATAATGAATGTTGGATAAAAGCGAGTCAAGTGGTTGATAATTGTCACCACTCCTGTCCACGATAATTTCTGTCCTCACCCAGTAGGATAGATAGATAATGTTTCTTATTACAATCGTGAAGATAATTCACACAGATGGTTGTTCTACATGAATAGATAGTCAAAATTTGGTGAATCAAAACATTTTTTAAACGAAAAAGAATGCCTGCGATTTACTTTTCTTTCAAGTTAATATTCCGGAGAAAAAACTTCATATGATATCATACTAGGTGTCGGATGCAAGGAAAGATCCATTGTCTTTAAAATCATGTCGTTTATGGAATAAACAGCAAACTCAGACGGCAGGATAATACAACATACGGTCAGATGATGAAACACCACTGCACGAGGAAAGGACACCGTAGTCATGGAGAGGAATGCGTGTTTCAATACTCTGGGTGTATCGAAACGAGTAGAAAATGTGACGGCGTACCGTCGGAGAGGCCGAGGGTTGTTGTGTGTCCGTGAGGAGTTAGTTTCAATTTCAATTTTTACAACCAATAAACATACATTTACACGCGCCGTTTTTGGTTGCTATCTTTGGGTTACCCATTTCGATAAAAGAGCAGAATGAAGATTGGAATGTTTAGATCAGAGTAGAAGAGAAGATAGAAAATTCAGTTAGACCAGGGTTGCAAGATAGATGAGTAAGCAAGCACTGTGCTGTGTTCTTATCTTGGTATCCATTATTTGTTTCTGTGTGCGTGGAACAAAATCTAGTGGTCGCCCAATCGCCACTTCGAAAACATGCAAGCCTTTGCTCGACGGGATTAAATGTAAGACCACTTTTTGTCATGTAACTGTGATACAGGAGACGCCCCCACGTTTGTGACTTTCTAAGCATTTAGGGAATCACTGCAAACAGCTAATTTTTTCTTGGATGGTGGGGAAATGAACAGATAGGTTAATGACACCACGGTTTGTCTAACGAGGCCTAAAGGAAATAGCTTTCATCGTTGTAAATATCATGAGGCTTTTAAGTGATGCACGTGCGGAGGGGAGCGGGGTTAAAACAGGGAGACATGATCACGCTTTCGAAACATAAAGTTCACTGGATTCTGCCAGTGTTCCTGGTTGTTATGCAATCTGTTTGGACAAGAGCGAGGTCCTGTAAAATTAAGTTTTGTTATTGAATTATCTCAGTAACTGAATGAATCATACATTTATGCTTGTCGAGATAAACCTGACCTGTATAAAACCCAACCACTGCTCGTGTGCACCATGTACATTGTTACTTTGGGTTGTAAATCAGACTTGACCAGATTTTAGCATTTGATACAACGTACTGGAATCAATACTGCACATCTTTCTCATATTACTTGATGGAAGTTATAACTATGACATGCACAATAGGCAGACTAACGGTTGTACTACATTAGAAGGACGAGTGTGCGAGCCACGTGTACTAAAAATATCAGGTTTGTTCTTCATACAAGTAAGATAGCGGCACACCGAGCAAACAATGTCTCAGTTAGATTCATTGCAAATCGAACTATTCCAGTTAGCGTCGTTGGACCAGGGAAGAGTCGTGAAACAACTTGTCCAATTTATTGATACAAATAGTGCATGCATTTCCTAGTAATTCCCAATTTTAGAAAAATTTAAAAAACAAAACATATCTTTAGTTGAACACGAGTTGTGACTGTGTTTTCGGTTTGAAATCGCAAAGAACGGCATCGGCTCATTCCGTTCTGGTATCGCATCGGGATTTTCACATCTCGCTCCTATACGGTTATCTACAACGGGAACAGGACAAACTTTCAAATAGACTGAGAATCATCACCCGTAAGTGCTATTTTGTATCCAGAAGCAGAGGTGATGCATAAACGCGGTACATAGATCCTGGTGTCTGTGAAATGGCACGGACGAGACACAAACAATTTCATTCATGGAGCAATGCGTTCATATTGCTGGCTGCCTGTCGATAGTGTGGCTCAGGGGTATGAGTTTCGGCGTTCGTACTCGAAGGTCCTCATTCGATTTCCAGAAAAGACCTAAAGGGGTACCGGTTGCTAATGAGTTCCATCCAGCAGAAACAGAAGTCCAGTGCTCTTTGTCGGTCAATATTCATGAAATCCCGTCACACATACTGCCCTTTTTCTCATCAAGCTTTAGAAAAACCCCACATTCTTATATCCTCGACCCGTAGTCCTTCAGCCTAGACACACCAACTTTAGTCACACAGCTACAGACGAGTCAGGTCAATATATACAAATATATCATCTGTTTGTTATCGCAGCAACAGTTGACATAATTATCAGGGTAGAGGCTCCAGAATTAAAGCTAGATGGGAAATGGTGTACTAAAGGGGTTATCTTTTGTTAACGAGTTTTGATTATCTTTAAACTGGTAATCTAGCCACTCCTTATGCACTTTAAGTGGATATACGGAAAGGCAGGCACGCAATTTTTGTGGTATCTTTCTCTGACCTATTTCAGGCCTCGTGAATGCAAAACAATATGCCATTTGTGGTACATTTGAGACTTTTGCTCTCAGGACTACCGCATGTTATACGGCAACACCGAAGCTGTACGAGATATGCCAAATGATTTGACGATACGGACACATCTTTTAAACCTTCTCTAATCAAACAAAGTATTCGTATTTGTATGACTTGTGTAAGCTTATATGTTTACATTTCAGTTGAAAATGTACATGGTTCATCACGTGGAATGAAATATACAGTTTCACATGACAGGCAAGGTCAGGAATGTCCCTGAAATTTGTTTTATGTACAAAACTTCTGACGTAGTTCACTTGCTACCTGTTCCTTTTTAGTTAGGAGTCGGGCCAGGTAGGGTACTACTACCTAGTAGGGTAAGCACTACTAGGGTATAGGGGAATTTTTATAAATGGTAATGCCAGAGGGTAGATGCCAAATAGACGAGCGTGTGGTCGGATGGGAACGACGAGATGATAGATCGGGATGCAATGGATGAAGAGGGTCGTCTAGAATCTTAATAGCAAATTTAACACAAAAGTTAATGTAACCATTATTGAGTTCTGTGATCAATGAATCGATCTGAATTAATGATGTATGACTGATCACTAAACCACTAAAAAGTGTTTTGAAGTCTTGGTTTAAAAGGTTAGGAAACACTACATGAAAGCGATAGAGAAGAATGGGCAAAACGCATTGGTGAACGAAAGAGGAGAGAACTGATTGTGGGGTTCGAAATTACCTGAGTTTGCTTAACTGAAAAGATAAGCACCTCAGTTTTTCCGTATAATTGTAAATGTGTGCAGACCATTGAAGATTGTTGTCGATGTTGACAACCAGGAACTTGAACGAGGTCGTTCTGCATCCAGGTTTAAAGTTAAGGGTAGCAGATTTCCCTTGAAACGGGTAGCGAAAAAAATGAAGATACACTCCACGCACTTAGATATGTTAAGAATGAGACCAGATTGATTGAAAAGTTGTTGTATGTAGAATAGATTTTCAGTGAAAGAATCAAATTCAGAATGGGATGAAATTTTCTGGCATAAAACGAAGTCATCAGCACATGTTTGGATGTGCGCATGGCGTGGTGCGGCGTACCATCGCCGCATCTTTCCTTTTCTCAGCCAAACTTTGCAGCATCGACATTCCTAGGAAGTAAATTGTTTCAATATTTTTTAACCTCAGAATCTTCTGATCCTTTTTGATCTCACCCGTCTGTGTGACTAAAGTTTGTGCGTTTAGGCTAGATGATTACGGAAAGAGGCTGAAGTACTTCGGGTTTTAGCGAAACGAATGTTGGTCAAGGCTCAAGGGCTACGAGTTTCGGCTAAAGCTGGAGGGCCAAAGGTATATTTATTTCGTTAAATTGTTCATGGTGAGAAACAGGCACCTTTCTTGTCAGTTAATAACAAACCCAATTCAAAATATATAGCAATCAATCGGTGGAACTCAGCCCTCCCCTCCATTTGTAAAAAAAAACTTTATGGTACCTCATATCTACATTAATAACGTGTCAAGCAGTCTGCTCCTTTTCTTGTTTATGACTCAATTTATTGTGATACGCAAATAATTCTTTTCTGAGTACCCAGTGAGATACAGTGAAATGATCCCGCATTTACATCACACAATTTTACAACTCTTCACCTTTTTTTATTTGGACTGACCATCCTTCAAATTTCCCATTCACGCACAATCTTTGGTTCTTTTATTTAACCATACAGTAGGAAGCACTAAATTTTTATTATTATTACAGCTCTTATCGATAATGCATATCGTGCGATGGGTCTGAAGTTCAAAGCTCAAACGAAGCGATAGATTTGCACTACTGATGAACTCCAGTTGGAATGAAATTCTAGTCTAGCGCTCCCGAGTGTTCAGTTAACTGGAAGAACCGAGGATTACGCGCAATACGCAGTGTCTGGTTAGCATTCCAATTAAGTGGAACATGTATGATTCATAAATATCACCGATAATGGATCATTCCTGGCAGCCAAATGGCACCTGATGAAGATGAAACTATACTATCAAGCAAGATTCACGGATTTTGGGAATCGCACAACTAGACTTGGTTCATAATCAAATATTTTGGTTTCTGAACTATTAATTATCAGTATAAGAAAGAAAAATGGCCATCAAATAAAGTATAGTAACTTTCAATTCGAAGACACTTAAAAGCACGTTAATCCAATTGTTCTTAAGTGGTATTCTAACTATTATTAATTTATTACCTTGTTTCTGTTCATACAGCTGAGATCCTTTAATCGCTTAACAAACTGAAATTGAAATATTTATTATGGGTAAATCACAAAGCTGATGCTTATTTAATCTCATAAGGTCTGTTCGGTTGGTAGTACAAATGAATAGCAAATTCTGACATTCACTGACGGGTATCGAAAAGTTAGG
>UZAN01040996.1:21765-36187 GCA_900618425.1 Echinostoma caproni
GCTCTCCAGTATTTCGTCTAGGACGAAATTGAACAGGAACGGCGAAAGAAGGCACCCTTGACGAACGCTGCTACTGGTGAAGAACAGCCTGCTTAGTTAGTTGTATACCCTTACACGACCGAAGGTATGTGAGTACAGTGACCTCATTAGGTTAACGTACTTCTGGGGAATTCCGTTTCGAAGTGGGGAGTCCATCAGAGCCTCGCGGTCAACTGAGTCGAAGGCTTCTTTCAGGTCAAGGAACACCGCGATCGTTGGCCGACGGTGAATATGATGTAGCTCAAGGATCTGACGCGACGTAAAAATCTGATCAATACATCCACGGCCAGGCCGGAATCCGGCTTCCTGTTCACGGAGTTCTTTCTTAAAGGCGTCAGAGGTCGAAGTATAATCGGAGCTAGCGCTTTGGTGACGATCGGGATCAAACTTATCCTGCGATGGTTTCCGCAATCGTTGCGGAATCCTTTCTTGAAAATGGGAACGATCAGTGATTCACTCCAAGATGAAGGAATGTGCTGTTGCATCCAAATGTTGAGAACAAGTAACGAAAGTAAAGTAGTTTTCATCAGTGCTGATCATTTCTACACAAGTATCCCAATAGATTTAGATGGTGGATGTTTGGGTTAGCCCATTCGGTTTCTCATAGGCACTAGGCACTGTCCAGTGCTCTTTGTTGGTTATCACAAACATTTCCATCGCAATATCCCAATAGATGTTTTAAAGTAATGCAGTCGCCAGCATTAAGGGCAGATGGCAGGATACCCGTATAAACCCCGTCACCACTTGGTCCACCGTCCGATCAAATGTGGTCCCTCCTTCAAAAACTCTTAAGGAGCCTATCCGGACCCCGTTTGAAAGTTTCGTCGGTTGTCTCGTTCACCACAGTCACTAAAAGGAACTTCAAGAGCGTTGTTGATCTTCGCGAGAGTTGGTAGACTAACGGAATAACAACCGACTGAAGTTTAAGCAACATGAGAGAGTTCCCCCACGTGTGCTCCTCTGTCGGTAGTGAGAAATGCTACTACAACTCCTGACGCATATCAACCCGCAGGATCTTCCTCAGATAAATGAAATCTCCCCTGTCGCACCGATACGCAACTATAACAGACCAGTAGCTTCAGACGACCCTCATAGCTGGTCCAACGTAATCCAATAACGAATCTAGTGACAGTACATTGTACACGCTCCAACTTAGTCACTTCACCAGCCGTAGAGGTATGTCGGAGCACCACCATACTCAGGTCTTGGTTTGACGTGGGAAGCTTGCATCAGTCCGAAAGCGTCTATAGTAAGACGACTGAAAAATCTCGGAATGGGTCCCAAAATGATCCACACATTGGCACAAACCCTAACGGTGTTCTCTTGGGTCTTCAGTGATGAAGTCACCATAACTCCCAGTTTCTGCTTAATGCGGTTCCTTGGAAGCTGTTAAAAACTTCCGAATCAGCACTCCCCAGGTGCAAGTAGGCATACTTAGTGGTATTCAATGGAAGGGTCCAGGTGTCCATTCACTGACCCAGGGTGTTCAGATCCTCTTGTCGAGTACTCTGATCTTCTGAACCCTCGATTAAACGCTAGATTTTGAATTTATCCGCATGGATTAGTGATGGGCTGCGCAGCTGACCGGATAGGTCATTGACATAAACCACGAAAAAGAGCGGACCAAGAACAGAGCTCTGCGGACCCCACTGGAGGCAGGATACCAAGCAGATAGCGATTTGACTACACGGACGCGATGGTGGCAAGTTGGTGACGTAACCAAATTATCACCCCGGGGACGTGTGTCGCAATCTCACCACCACCGCCTGATTTTCTCTATTGTGTCGAATGGCAGCCCTTTGATTGGCCGCTTCCCCCGTCCTGAAAGATTGTATCTTTGTATATTCAATAAAAGGAAGTAAAATAAAAAGATAAAAAGATAAGAATTTCCTGTCGGTAAGGAAGTCTTGCAGCCAAAATGGGACAGCTTTCGCAGAAGGCGGCTGTATGACACTTTATCAAAGACATTGCCGAAGCTCACGAAGATGATGTCTGTGTCATGTCCTTTAGCTTTTTCTCTAGTCCAGCACGCATGAGCTTGTAGCAGGTTCAAGTGGCATGAGCGACCCGGAAGAAAGCCGTGTTGTTGGTGGCACAGGTGACCATGACACCAAATAAGGCCGAAGCCGTGCACTCAGCATTCGTTCCATTGCTTTACTCACCACACCAGTAAGGCTGACAGTTTTGTAGTTTACAAAATCACTCTTGTCTCCGCCTTTGAGTAGTGGCACAATGACAGTGCCGCGGTAAGTGTTCTTGTGTGAAAGACATTAAACAGATTGTACAACGCCACTGCAATTTCGTCCGTCAGCTCCTTCAGGATAAGCCGATGCACACCATCAGGTCCAGGTGATTGATGAACATTCAGCCGATGCAGCTCTAAGGCGACTTCCCGATTGTAAATGGAATCCAACATGTGGCAGTGTCAGCGCTCAGTAGATGTGGCGACGTGTCAGGATTCGGGAAACACACCGAGGCATAATGCGATGCAAACATTGCGGCTTTGTCCCAAGCCTTTTCAGCAACTACCCCATCTTTGACGAGAGTCGGAAGACGCGGAGTAGTTCTGATTCGGCGTCTGAGGTAGTCATACAGCCGCTGCAAGTTGTTGCTCGAATATAGTCCTCTTGCCTTTCTTCAGTGCAGTTCACTGATTCCAAATTACTCGGCATTCCTCAAATCCCGTGCCTGTTAGGCAACACCTGAACACCTGAACCAAGCTCTGGTTAGCTGTCGGCGGCACCTCCTCCGTTCTCGGTCAAATCACAGTGGACCCATAGCATATGTTCGGTGGTGGTAGGGTGGAGTGAGTTCCTGCACGAGGTGATGAATCCCGTAAAGTACCAACTTCCAAGATTCATGCACATCCTCAGGGTAATGAAAATCCCATGTCATGAGCGCTGCAGCTTGACGCATCTCAGTAAGGGGTAAGCGCCACACATTTCGTCCATCTTGTGATCTGTCTGTGTGCGGTACGTTGATCCTTCGGTGTAATAGCAAAACTGAGTGATCATTAGATGAAATCGGTAGGAGGAAGTCAATCTTGGTCGCATCTGATTGCCTCAGAGAGAACACCAATGCGAAGGTGGATTTCTGTTCACCATCCATCCAGGTGGGTTTTGGATATGCTGAACTAGTGAGACAGCATTGGCAATAGAATGAAGCCGTCTGCACCACAAAGTCGCGTGCTGACGATAGATGTCAGTTCTCCAGTCAAAATGTGGCGCATTAAAGTCATCCAAGACAAGACAATGCCCGTCACAAGTGTGCCTCTGCCTGCCAGCCAGCACCCTCAAGATGTACACCAACAGTGTTTGGTAGAACACTCACACGTGGGTTATCCTCCGGCACAAAGCTTGCTTCTTCACCGCAGTGCTTTGACGAATCCTTCCGGCTGAGCGTGGTTCTCCAGCAATGGAACAGTTATACCCAGACGGAAGAAAAGGACAGCTCCGCCACCGTGACGTGAAGATGATCGATTCGTTTGAAACACTGTACAACCGTCTACTGAGATTTCGGAATCCCTGACACTGGTGACAACCAGATCTAACTGATCGCAAAGAAATCTGTTTTTTTATAAAATCCAGTCTTCCAGTTTATTCATTTTGCTTAGTATCCCTCGGATTTTCGTCGAGGCCCGCACCGCGTGGTTACCTGGCCATCCATATCTCATCCTGATTCCCCCATTGACGTTTAAATAGTCCCCTGCATCCTCCCTCCTTTCAAAGGTAGCGAACGCAGCTTAGGGCACTTCCGATGTACTATAAAATGCCATATGCAAAAGTAAATCTCGCCCTGCCCACGGTGCTCTCTGAGTTTGAGTTTACTGCGCTCGTCCGTATCAAGATCCCGAACTAACCTTGCCGCAACTTCCATCCAGGTTGTAGGTTTCACGGAGTATCGCATAGGCTTCATCCTCTACTCAAAGAACCACTTTCAGTGGTCATGGAGAGTTACCCTTCGAATTTTCCTAAGCCAGAAGGCCACTGTCACCCGGATTGATGCTGCGGTTTCCGCCTCGGCACCTGCAATCAGGGTCACTATGTGCGACCGCAGCAACTGCAGGTCATGATCTAATCTGTCCTGAGCCGTGGTCGTTCCGGTCTCAGGAAGATTAACAACTGTTTTCGCCGCGGTGCGGTTTCAGGAGCTGCTCTCGCCTATGGTGTGGCGGTAACGTCAGCGTACGAAGGGATCACTATCATCAATGAACCCGATTTTACGGGGATCGGATCAACAACCACTATTGGAGTAGCACTTTTCTTCAATGTGGAGATCGATCAACTACAGCTCGCAATCTTCAATTAGCATACACTATCGGCCAACATTCTGTGCCACAAATTCTGTGATTTACTCACTTTTTCAATTTCCGATGGGTGCGACGTAGCATGAGATTGAAGGTATACTCTGTGCCTAAATTTACCAACATCTTCGGGATTGATACTTGGACAGGCATCGGATTTTATCACAAGTGAGGAAAAAATCGGGTTTTTCACTGTTTGTTCTGCGCGAAATCGAACACTGTATGGAGCATGATGATAAGCATGCAGATGATCAATGAAAATAGTATTGTAATGATCTAATGCGGTATACAATCGATTGTGGAATGGATCAACAAACGGGTTTGGGAAATCCTTATTGCATGAAAATCCCATATTTTGCATTACGTTATTCGTCCACCGTGCCTAACAAATTGAATTTCTCAATTGTAGAACGAAAGCGTTGGTTAATTAGTGACTATTGTGGACGATACACACACAAAGCGACCTATCCCGTCGTGATCAGTTTGACCTGCTCCCAAAAAGAGAATTGGGTGTAAATGATGACTGCATTAAAAGCTTGTTTCCATTCTGAACCCTGACCATCTGTGGGGAACTTCTTGTTCTCTTGTTAACAATCATCGATACGATAGGCACCAATGATTTCCTACGAACATCATCATTAGATAAGTTTTCGAAATGAGCAATAATTTTAAGTATACGGAATCAGCATTCCGTATCCAGTTGCAACTTATTTCTTTGTTCACATGCACAGGGACTATCGGTTGATGATATTTAACATTTTACATATCACCACGGCCTAATTCTGCTTAAATTCTGCCTGAGAAAGAAGACGAACAACCTAAGCAATGTATTTTTCTCGTTTTTGACAAACTGACGGACTGTAAACTTCGTAAAACAAAAGGAGGTATGAGAATTGGGACGCGAAGATTGTTGCATAAAGTGAACTTGACAATCGGAGAACAACCGGTTACCGTTTTAGAAACGTCAGTCTTGCTTTGAAAAAGTGGCAATTCTCACTTCCACACACACACACTCACACACATGCACAAAACACAGTGAGGAAATAAACCAACAGGCTGTTTGTTCTGCCCTATGAGTTGTTCTTGCATTCAAACGGAAAACAGTGAAAAATTTCGTAAATATGCAATGGAAATTAATGTTAATTAATTAATTTGATGATTTCGTTCACCAGTGTTTGCTTTTCCCCAAACCGTATTCTAGTAACACTTACGATTTCATTTATTTCACTGTTATAATAATATGAGCATTAGAAGATATCACGATGAACCAGATTATCAATTATTCAGCTGAGATAGATCTTATATGCAAAGTTATAACAGTTGCATCTCTATGACCACAAAATACTACATTGTTAATTAGCACCTACAGCGTGCCAAGCAGACTATCAAACACTTTTATTCAAGCATCCATTTCGGAAGCACCTTTACGCAAATTCTAATGTCTCCGCAACTCTCTTTTGGATATATATATTCCTGGAATCACGTATAGCTAGGTGATCCTATCGTCTCCAGAGAGTTCGACTGTGTGCTTGGTGTTGATTACAGAGGTTTACCTTCTTCTCACTCTCTCAAAATAGGTTCAATCCCTGTTTACCTTAAATATTGCCACTTATCTTGTATGCATTGTGAGTTTGGTAGCGATCAGCGAAGTTTGCCTCACTGTATTTCGCTATTCAATGATTTTGATGATGTGTTTTCAGTTGTCTATCTGTAGCATAGTATTAGCACCGGGAAATAATGAGATTTTACCGTGTTCAATCAAAGAATTTGAGTTTCGGAATGCGTTTAACAGATCTATCGAACAAGTGTAAAATTTGCAATCACATTATCACGTTGCTCTGTTTGTATGTTTTGTTGCTCAACAAACAGTTCAGTTTGTTGACCTGGCAACTTTCAAATTGCCCTCACGCCATCTAATAGCCACTTAAACAGTATCCACGTATATGTATTTTATAACTAAAGGCATTCCGTTTGGAGAATGTGTCCCTCGAATGACAGTTGCGATATACAGTTATTGAACTATCTCTGATATCCATCAGCTAAGATACAACAATACGACAGAAAACGTGATGAATATCCGCATTTTTATCAGGTTTGTCGGTATAAGGATATATGCCCAGAGTGCCGACACATCGAGAACGTGAGCCAATTGCTGACTCGTGAACCACAACAGTTCTCCGATTCCCTAACCATGCTGCAACCGAAAAAAATCAATTCTGTTCAGTTTCAAATTTTGTTTTCAATTTTTAACAGGGAACATGACCATTTCAAACAGGGCACCCTGTCTCCGGCAAATTTCAAAACAGTGCTTCAAACGCAATTCGGGTTTGGCTATTCGGAAACTGGTTTCCGTTCAGTTCTGGATCGTCTCCCTCTGGACCCGGAAGGTAATATCCAGTACGCGGAGTTTATGCGTCAGTTTGACTCCACGTAAGTCTCAAAACCAATGCGGTTACGTTTTATTTGCATGAGGTATCATAAGAAAATTCGCTGTTATTCATCACTTCATTGGTTGTTTTCGAGTACCGGTTTAACATGTTCCTTTATTTTTGGCTCCAACCTTTACATTGAGTTAACAATTCCACAGAGAACTTTTGCGCAGGATGATGTGGTCAATTAAAGGGTTTCTGTACGACGCAAACAGGAGGAAAATACTAGGCTTATGTAATGAGGCTCGCAAATACGATGTTCCGAGCTTTAAGTTGGTCACCTTAATATTCTGACTGGTGTCACCACAGTATTGGGAGGTGTTCAACTGTATTGGTCACCCACTGGCTGGAACGGACCTCTGTGAATGATAAGCTTCTTACATGTGGATAAAAGATAGCTCGAATTAGTTATGTGGACTTATTTTCAGGGGGGATTTTATGCGTTGAAGTTGTCCATTGGTCAATCGAGTATTATGCTTTCGAGGGATTCGAGGGTTCGATCACCTCTAGGGTCCGTGAATTTGCACCGATGTTGAGATCCAATCAGGTGAAAGAAGCTGTATGGTGCTTCCTAATTCTTTAGTTCATGTCTTGTTTGTTATGCAAGCAACCGAACTCGCTTAATAAAAATACCAAATGCTTCACTACTCTATTATGATATCTCCAGGTATATGTTTACAGAGAACTAACCAAATGTAGACCTTTTAGGAAAGGAGGGAAAATGCTCTTTATGCATCGCAGATGCGTATTTTAGTCCTAAACCAAAATGTATAGATTTACATTGAACAAAACAAACGTAGAGCTTTTTATGTAAAACAGTGAATAGTGTGATCTATATATTTCTTTTGTTGACGTACCTCTAATTAACGAGAAAACTATTTGCACCAGTTCTTTTGCTGACATCTATCTTTTATAAACGTTTTTCAGTGTATTCACACATTGCATTGACTACTTCGGTCCCAAAAATACCGTTGTTTAAAAACGCGATTTTCTGTTGGTCTATGATTGATAAAAATTTCAACAGCCAGGATACTGATTGGCTAACAGACAGTATTGAACGAATGTGTGGGCATCGTTGTGTGCCATGTTTCTGCCCCGGGTCGGACTCGAACCACGACCCGTCTAGCTTAGACTGATCCATAAGTCTGATGACCACCANACCACCATCTTGATCACCAACGCTTATTCTCATATTTTCCAAGTGAATTCAACCCCTCCGTGATTTATGCGTTTTTTTCAAATGAGTAACAACAAAATAGCTTTCGTTTCTTTCAAAGAGATTTGCTACATGAACAACACACTTGAATATTTCCCCGCTGAGTTCTTCTCCATTCAAGTCATTTTTAAGAGCACGACAAATTGATAAATGTTTATAAATTTGTGTAAGGCAAGCACTCCCCCGTCCAGCGCGTTTAGTATTCAAAGCTGGTGAAATGTGTTCGAATACGAGCGCTCCCCCTGGGAAACAATAATTGACCTCGTTTCAGTTTTTGCTCCTACAGGATTGACTTCATTTTGTCAAACTGTTGTGATTTTATAGTATTTATCTATGACAGATCATGAAGCGACCCAAAGGAAGAAGGTACGCTTTACAAATGTTCGAAAAGTAAGATTTACTGATTCCCGGAATATAAAAGTGGAGCACATTGAAAAAAATTAGCTTAGTGAACATACGTGTTTGATGAAATAATAGCTTTCCGTTGAATTGTCTTAACACCGCTTACAGATTGTGTAGGAAACAGCAGGAAAAAATTAGGTAACCTAGTAAAACAGTTAGTAGCAGTCATGTTTAAAACTCTCTTCGGGTCAACATTTCTGTGTCATGTGATCCGTTCAAATAGTTTTCACCCTTGGGGTAAATAGTCAGTGAAGTCATTCAGCCCTGATCTGTAACGGGCCATTGGAGTCGCTTTAATTAAACCGGACACAGAAGTCAGGTGGTCACCTTCCTTGCTCCGATCGCATCAGCCAATGCTAGAGTGCACAACTGAACATCTGCACTAATCAGACGAGAGAAAGTTATATGAAAAACATTTTCTGGACGCGGCTTCCAGATTCACTAGATCCCCGGTACCTATCTACTTAAATCATATGCATCATAAGAGTATCTTACAGAGCACACACAGAGGCATATGACGTAAAACCCCACAAATTCTCCAGTTCACAGGACTACCTTCAAGCGCATTACGTAATTGGGCTGCGTTGAAGCTATTACTGCTTACTTTGCCGAGATATCGGACCAGCATTTCGCTCATAATGCATCATTTAAATGGCAAACTAATCAAAACGTCCAACCATTTTCATGAGACGGTTTCGTATTCGATCAGTCCTTTCACTTTTAATGAACCAATCGGCGTATCCGTTCTCGAAAAGAGTGTTTCTCATCTACAGAAACTATCGGTTAGTTAGTTCGTTGGCCACTCCAAACTAGCAGGTTTCTCCACACGCTTTTTCGGACCCGGCAACGTCCCCCCCCCCACCTGTCCATTTTGGGCATAGATGTATCCCGAAAATATAAAGTAATTGTTCATTACACACTCAGCTATGAAAAATACTATTGTGTAGGCCTTGTTAAATTCTACTCGCATTTGGCTTCTTAGTAGCGGCTAGTGTCAAACAAAGGGATCGCTGCGTTCGCATAACAGGAGACAGTAAGCTGGTTAAACCGATCACATAAAAAGAACCAAGTTGACCAGGAGAAATCCGTATTCCATATTTTTCTAACCACAGGTGTTTTATTGTTTGACTTGTTTGTTTCTAAGTGTATTCCATATGATTTGGTAATGGTTTACTAACAGAATAATGAAAAATAATTGTTTCACTAAGACGTTATTATAATCATTTGTTTAGTTCTTTTCTTTCCCGGTATTTACGGAGTAAATTTATCTGATGGCAACTTAAATGAGTTCACCTTGGATTAGCTCAGAGGTAGGCTAGAGTACTTTCCCAAACGTATTATTTAACCTGATGGATTTCAAATAAGTAGATTCGGTATTACGGCTTTGACAGTTTGTTCGAACGACTGTTTCGAATCCCAGTACATTTCAGCTGACATTTTTTCTCTTCATTGGTTTTGCTCTACTATGCGAATAGATACTTGGTTACTAAATGATAGCTGCATGCTACTCGGTGCTTTTCGATTTCAGTTTTAGAAGAGAGGCTTCCGAAATTAGATAAGGCCAACTCAGGTTTACTGAGTCCGACGACTGTATTATGCTATGGAGAATGTACCCATCAATAATAAGAACGTCGCCCTTTGCCACGTTCTATCTGCCACCGAGTTATCTAGAAGAATCGTACTACCTTAACTTGCCGTTCAAGACGCGAACTGAAATCTAAAATACACCAACCGGAGTAAGTGGAGAAACCACTTATACTGTCTTGACCCGGGAATCTCTACACATCATTGTAATGTCCGTGAAACTGGCCTATCCTTTGGCGGGAAATAGTTGCATTGTCGAATTTAAGTATATAAATATCCCACACATTTGATTTACCAGTGGATCGGTCTACTTCACGAATCAATGGGCGCATTGTGATCACCAGAAGGGTCACTACCATTTTAGAGATTTCAGGAGAGCATGACAGATGGATCGGTTGTGCAGACCTCAGCCTCCACTCGAGTCTGTGGTGAAGATGGTGACATGCATTAGTATGATCCGTGCATTTTAATTATGGAAACACTGACACTGCATTTCACTGTGATCCTTTTGTCAACAAGGCATGACATTTTTTGTTTGTTTTAATTGTTTGCTGGAGAAGCGGATTTTAATTTGCAATATTTTCTTTGTCACAAATTTGGATATCAGCTTTTGGAAAATTTTGAAACTTCAAAATCTTCTGCTATCGCCTGCAACAGTTGAAGTGTATTTCACTCCTTGAAATCCTTTCGGTCCCAGGTATATATGGCAGTGGTTTTCGCTGTCAAACAACCAAACCATCAATCCCAAATGCGCTCGTACACGTACGCACAAATGGTACTTATTCACAACCGTATAACTAGTAAAGTCATTTCACAAAGAACAGACACATTTTTTGTTGTTCAGCTGTCAACTTGTCAATCTTGAGTGCTTTTGAATTTTCCGGGCACGACCAATTTTTGAGAACTTTTCTCTCTGGAATGCTTTCACTCGTTTTAGCACAGTTTGTGAACTAATTAAAAAAAAGAAACATCCAATGACCAGTTGAAATTGTCCGTGTTTGTGTGAGCCCACTCGTAAATCGATGTTTAAAAAAAAGATGCTTTCAATCGTGCATCTCACTTGTCTCGACCACATTTGGTTCTGTTCGTGTGCTGGGCAAAACCAGAATAATGTGCACGAACACCACTAAAGTCGTTGTTGTCGTTCTAATTCTCCGGGAAAACTTCATCCACTTACTATTTATTTGACATACCATTACTCCAGAAATTACTGATATTTGTGTTTTGTTATCTATCGATCAGCATGCCTCTCAAAAACAGATAAGCTTTAAGATCACCCGCATAACTGTAATCGACACAAACACCCGCCCTATATGAACATTTTCATCTACGTGATATGCATAATAAGAGTGTATTCATTTTCATGCATCAGTTTCCCCAATCACTCGGGGTTTTTCATGTAACAATAACTCCAGATCAAATTAAATTATCAATAGCAACCCATATATTGGGTGCAGTCTGGAAAAGATGTATATCCACGATTTGGATGGACTTCATACTGATTCGTTAGAAAAAAGATATTATTTCAGACTATGTCGAGAACATCTGGACAAGTACTGAATAGTGCTAGAAAGATAGTACAACGATTTAAGGACATCTTGATCGATCAAACCGCTTGTCCAAATATCCATTCTTTTATCATGATTATATAATTGTCATGAACAGCTTTTGGGTCAGATAGGGTCATATTTGGTCTAGTCCCCTGAATATTTGGATTGAGCTTGACTGTCTCAAGGACAAGTATCCTACCATCCTCATACGAAAGGGAATAAATAGAAATTCTAGTCTCAGTCGAACTGTTGTCTTCATTTACTGATTTGTCATTTCTACCCTGATGGAAAATATTTATAATCTAAAATTGATAAATCCAAATTCCACAGAATCAATACATAATTTAGAAGATTATATAATCATAATTGGTCGTCTGCCTCATATAATTATTATGATAAAACTAACACTTAACCAACTGATGTTATAACAAAAATCTCATACATTTCTACTCAGTTAAATACGCTCCAGGTCATGTCACTATGACCAATCGGTATATATTCTTGTGATGGTATTGTGAACAAACTCCACTTCAAAACTGCTTGTTTACCGTTGATTCCTGTATAATTCCCTACGACTGTTAACTAGCATCGGACGTGAAAATTGTATCCGTCCTCGCTGGTTGTTTCAGGGATTGGAAAAAGTTTAAGCAGAACATCAGTTGTGAGTAATTACACACATGAATCAAGTAGTCAGGTTGTGAGTGTTTTCAACAGAGTCATAACCCCGGAGGCTAGTGCGGAGATGAGCCAGGTCTTTGACCCGCAGCATGCTCGCAAAGATCGATTGTGCTACATCGTGTAACTGGAAAATGAAAAAAACAGTCTGATCAGCTGCTCGGTGATCGAATGGGTAGCATACCTGCGTTCTACTTGTGAGGTGCCGAGTTCGATCCCCAGTTGGGTCAATGGATTCGCACTAAGGATGGGACCCAATCAAGTCGAAACAGCTTCCTAGCTTTTTAGTTCACGGTTCATTTGCTCTATACATGACGAATTCACCTTTAAAATGTTTTATTTTCCCAGCAATTCATGTTCCTGTATGGCTTTCACTCAAGCTACTTGTAAGCAATCTTGTTATTCGTTGCAGACCTGAAAGTCTCAAGACGTTGTACGCAGATGGCAATTCAATCTCACCAGCAGTAAGTTCGCCAGTTGTCGGCAAAAGTATTTACATTACAGTTCACAACTGGATTGTTTATTTCAATCGGCATCTACTGTTAGTTTCAGTAACATTGCTGAATATATATATATATATATATATATATGAAGGAAGGGAGAGAGAAGTAATGATCAAACTCGTGCCACACCCTGACTTTCATCACATTTCTTGCTCCCGACGCTTGGTGTTTCGAGTCTCATTCACGGGATCGAGTGTGACATTGCCTCACATCAGATGCAACATATCTGTAATAATATCCACGTATGTTTCCCGCTTCTATTATTCGAATAGCATTACGATTTTTGGAATTAGACGACGGTTGCTGATAAATCAGCTGTAATATAACAGGACTTTAATAAAAAGCGCATATAGAATTCAGTCAGAACACCGGGTCACATTCATGATAGAGGTATTGTACTTCCATTTGGTCAATGTTCTATTTATCCTTGTTTAATTTTGAGCCCAGTAGGTGGTCGTTTTTTCATGGATTTAACTGAGTTCATTGCAAATCTGTATTTACCATTTTCCTCTGGTATATACCACACTCTGGCCATTAACGACCTATGTAGAGGCAGATAACTAATCCTTGTTTCTAAAACACCGCAAGATTTTCGTTTACATATATATTAAGTCAGAATACACACAGACCACGTTTTTGCACCTCATTAGTGCAGATAGTTTACAGTCTACATCGTACCCGCCCAATTCCGATCATAGCCGTCATCATCATCGTTGTGTGTCCGATGAAGTGGACGTAGAAAATGTTTCCGTAATTTTTTTCCATTCTGAGCACAGAAAGCGCTGACGGCGACAAATACCACCCCTGAAGTTGTAAACACTGTCACAACGACGTTGCGTTCCGATTCCCAATTCGTCGTGTTTATCATAAAACAAAATCAACCACGAACGACGATCAGTATGACGCCCAATTATTCGTTCGTGACGATGATGACGATCCATTCCATTCATGGGCCGGAACATATATAGAGAAATATGGAAGATTTCATCCTAGTTTTCTTCGAGACCGAGAAAAATATTTAGGAATACAAACCATTTGGGAGAAGAAAAAGATGTGACAGCGAACTATCCCTTTTGTAGATAAATTATCAATCAAACCACAATTTCTCCAATAATAATCGACGGATATGAATATAGTCCAGACTCACTCTTTATCTCTCTCACACACACATACTCGCTTAATCTGTGACATACAGCAGAAACATGCAAAAATACTCATGCCTGTCCAATGATAAATATGGTATTGAGCCATTCGAACGGATTGAAATATGTGCTACAAAACAAGTACGACCTGTGCTCCCCTATCCACGTGCGTCTTGCCCCTGCTCTCTCACACACAGACATTGTGAGAGATGCACATGACGCACAGACGAGACTAATGGAAATGGAATTGACTAACAATTAAGACGGTACCTTGTTATTCGCGGTCGCAATCGCCTACTGAATGAAATTTCGTGCTTATACCCCGCGCTCGCTCTCACTCTCGCTCTGTATCTATCTGTGTGCGTGTGTCTGTCTGTCTTCTTGTTTTTGCACCGGATCGTTAATAGGGTTTGTGCAACAAATCGAAAGCGGGAAAATGTCGCATGACGTATATACTCTGACCGTGATATCATGATCCCAGGTATTTCGGGTGTGAGTGTTTGTGTCTATGGGCTTAGTTTCTACGGGGGTATAGCGGACGTACAGTCGGTCACACACACACACACACACACACACACA
>UZAN01040996.1:42284-52334 GCA_900618425.1 Echinostoma caproni
CGGGCGCTCGCACAAGCGGGGTGGCGGGGGCGGAAGCTGCATGCTTGATGAGCATCAAAAGGTGAAGTCAGCGCTGAATTGCATATGTTCCAAGCTGATCAATCTAGAACTATTGCCTCTACAAGTGGAAATTGTTTGGACCAAAGCAAACCCGGTTGGCAATCTAGCTCTGTCTGTGACGATGCACACATCGGCAGCATAAACAGTCAACTAGCACAATGAATGACCGAATACACTCGAAAGTGGTTGGTCGTATCGATGACGCAACCCACAAACGATAGTTTTGCGGTAACAAGTAACCCGGGGTCATTTAATCCCAAATACCCCGCGACACCCAAACATATAACGGATCGCGCTTCCTCTTTCAAACCCTAATTTCCCCGCATTATGTAATCGCAAAACTCGTGGCGATTTGTGAAGCCTTATTAATCATATTACATCATCCACTTTTGTGCCCCGAAAGTTATTTATGCAATCAATTCACTTGCAGTGGAGATGATCTTAGGCTTCGAATTTTAGCAACCCTTGCTTGTGTGTACCCGTACGTTCACTCGTATTGAACAACTCAATGTGCAGTGTTTGTCTGTTTGTTTTACGGAATTCAGCAATAAATATCCTTTGATCTACGCTTCATGTCACCCTCTTCCCGGGCGTCCATTTCTCCTCTCCTCTTCCCACTCACTCTCAGTTTGCGCATTGAACCGGAGATTACACGGGGTGAGCTGAGAGCACTATGGCCCACCTTGTTCACCGGAGTCAAACAAATGCTCACATTGCACGAGATTTTTCGTCACTTTCTCTATAAAAAATCGGAAGCAGCCTATCCGAATGCGAAATTGGTCCCGCCTCGATTGGGCGATTCAGATTTACGTCCGTGCTCGAATCGGTTAAACGGAGTCACTTGTCTTCTGAAAGATTCACTTCGTTCAAAAGTAAGCTGAATCACCGTTCTTAATTGGTCCTGTTGATGGTACACTTTTTAAACTAACTATTGGGACATATCTGTGGTAACTAAACACACACACCTCTGTTCTCTAAATAGGTCATGCGGGCTTCTGTTGATAAAAAAACAGCGTAAATAAGGAATTTGAGATTTTTCCGTAAACCTTTGAAGACCGATCGGATATTCAGAAGAGTTAAAGTTGGTTTTCATTTTTGAGAGCCGGAAGAATCATTATAGAGTTTAATGCTGATTGACGTACAAGGTTGTACGTGGGGTTTTGCAGCCCAAAGTTGCTCTCTCGAACTCTGTCTAAATGTCTTAATTTGTTTGGATCAAAATAGTAAAGAGAGGATAGAATCGATCAGTAGTTTTCGCTTTTCATCAACCACCACTACCACTACCACCACCATCACCATCATTGGATATCAGGCTTCCGACATTCCATGATAATCTGCTCAGCTTGGATAAGGTACTTCTCGTTGTATGAAGAAAAACACCTGATGAAGATATTCACCTAGTAAACAAGAGCCACACTAATCACAAATGACTGATTTTGTTATTAGTGACTGAGATCATGGTGAGAGACGTATAAGCTTATGCAAAATATTGTGCAAGTCACATTCACCGATCACAAACAGTCACCTGTAGGTTTGAATTCTGCGTATTATTCAAAATGTAAAAGGCTGGAAATTTCATTCCAAACTAACACTCCGTGTCCCTGAGAGCCCACGCGGATTTCGGCTCATGACACACATACACACGCCCACAGTCCACTGTAACACTCAAAACTTATTTTCATTCTCTTAGCCCGAATAAAGCATCCCAGTATTATGGTGAAAAAAGACATTTATTTACTGACGAGACCTTTGTAACACATATCCGTTTTGTGACATACAGATAGATGTGGATGGACTAGGTTAAACTGTTGTAAAAGTGTATTAAAATTTTCAGAATCTGTAAGAATGAAAATTTGGCCCACGTAACGTTTGTACAGGGTGGACATAGAAAGATCATCACCTAGCTTTTTCTCAATCATGCCTAGAAAAACGTCTGCCAAAATGGGCCCCAGTGGACTGCCCATTGCCACGCCATCGATCTGTTTATATGCGGCTCCTTCAAACTCAAAACGAATATTTTCCGTACATATAAGAATAAGTTCTCTTAAGTATTTAAAAGGAATATTAAGTTGAAAATTGTTTGAAGAAATATAATCGCATAAAAAAATTAACTGTTTCATAAAGTGGTACAATAGTAAAATGTGAATCCACATTCATCGGATACATCGTCTCCTGGGATATTGTAATATTCTTCAAAATATTAGAGAAATCAAAGGAATCTTTCACACAGTGATACATGAGAGACTTACGAATGGGATGAAGAATGTCTACCGGTCATCGGGAGAGCTTGTGATACAATGAGTTTTACATGCACAAAATTGGTCTAAGCGGAGTTCCAAGTTTGTAAAATGGAAACCATCAACACTTTAGCTTTTCTTGACGTAAAAGTTACAAGACGGAAAAATGGGACACTACAACGCTCAGTCCACCGAAAAGTGACATGGAGCGGTAAATATCTGCACTTTTCCAGCTTTCCCCCCCCCCATNCATGACTTACAAACGTGGGCTTGCGAGAACCCTATTTCCTTGGGCGAGAAACATTTGTTCTCCAGATACACTGAAGAAAGAAGATTTCCCAAGGAGAATCTTGCTAAACAATGGTTACCCAGAAAGGTTTATAGATATTCACAGTAGACCAATTCCAAAAGGTAACCCATCCCAAAACGTTGATAAAAAGGCCATCTACATCAAGCTTGCTTTCAAAGGTGATCACATTTACGATAATGTGCGCCAGAAGTTGAGTTCAGCTCTAGACCGTACACTCCCAGCTGCTTAACTCAGAATCATCGCCTCCACTCGTGGAATCGATTTGGACAAACGTAAGCATGGCTGGCAAACCAGCTCCGTCTCACACACTGTATACCAGTTCACCTGCAGTTGCAGTGACGCATAGATAGGCAGAACAAACCGTCAGCTGTCACAAAGAATGGCCGAACATATTCCAAAGAGGTTGCGGAAATCGATGACGCAACTGACAAATGATGGCCAAGTAATTGCAAGAAGTGTTGCAAAGCATCTGATGGCAAAAAGACACAGTTGACCGTAATTTGTCTTTCTAACCACTACTACGTAATCGCAATGCTAAATTTTTGGCGATTAGTGAAGCACTGCTTATTTGATTGCATCACCCGACCCTGTGCGCACAGAAGTTTTTGATAGAAGCAATCCACTTACCGTGGAGTTGATCTTCTCCCTTTAAATTTAGTAATCTTTGTGTGCTTGTACACGTTTGTTCAACAAAATTGATTAATCCCATGTGCTATATATGTACCTGTTTCTTTTAAGTCAGCGACGGAGAAGATTAAACGAAATGTTAACATCTCGCGACATTTGTCTTCTTTCTGTTTTGATGAAATGGATGAAGGGAACTCAATACTTCAAATTCCATCATTGACAGTCACCTAGAATTATGCAAAAGTTTCACTGCCAAAAAATCTCAGACATTCACCACTCATTACAGAACGAATTTTCAAAGCTGTATCTACATCATATACTCACTCAATATTTAATCATCTATTCTCTCGTACCTCTGCTTATTGTAATTCTGTTCTGCCATATCCAGCCCGTCTACTTAGTGACAAGGAGCAAATTTCCACAGAACTGTGCAAAACACACATTGCTCATTGAAAAACACCCCATTGCTTTCAGTTTCATTATGCAATGATTTTGTAAATTTGAATCCACAAATATGGTGTAATTCCTGAAAACACACTCATCCGGGTGCATAAGCTACTACTTACTTGACTTGACTTGAATTGACTTGACGTCAAAGAACAGAATGAATTCCAATAGCCGTTATGGCTTATTGTTTGGTTATGGAATGCATCAATCAAAACCTGATGACGTGGATTGATGAAGAATAATATTTCATTTGGATAAACACTGTTTTGAGCAGGATAATAAAGAAGCTGCCTCAAAATCAGGTTCTAGTGTCATTGTCAGGTTGGGTTCTAAGATCACAAAAACCGAAGAACCAGCTCGGACTCAACCACCAACAATAAACACAACTATCCATCTCCTAATAAGTTAATAAAGCGTGGTAGTACACTGTTTCTGATTTACTAATTAGCAACGTAACTGATCCGACTGAACAACTTGTTGATTTGACTATTGTGAAAGAAAGTGTCTTGTCACGGTCCACATTCTTTCTCTTTCTAGCTGGCTATAATCATTTCGTTTAACTGGTTGTCTCGTTCACCGATATTGTTTACAGCGTGTGAAATCTTCGCGCGATCACATAAAACCGAACCGCGATATACAGATAAATTTTTGTTCTCGATATACTGAGCCAGGTGTTAATTTGTTGTAGGTAGGTATAATCGTTCACATATTGTGAAGCGACTTACGATGTACACTCAGATGTGCACTAGAAATGTCACATCGAATTAGGTTTCGATTTGAAGAACGCTCCCGTTTTGCTAAACAGGATCGCATGCTCGCCAACATACAGTAGTCACCAAGTTTGATTCTCAGGTGTTCTGAGGTGTTTGTTTTACTAGCTGATAGTTCCGTCGTTATTCCCCGTTAAGCCGCTGGAATACAGGGTGAGAGAATGGCCGTATATTGGTGTGAATATATTAAGTGGTATGTCTGTTTACTGCCGTGTCAAACACTAAAATGAACGGGATAAACGTGGTGTCCTAGGTGACCAGCCGATTGGAGGCAAGCGGATCTACGGGTATGCAATTCTCAAAGTATTTCAGCTGCGATTGTGCTTTCGTGTAATTTCCAACCCCCATTCAGAAAATTCGTGAATAGAGTTCTTGGACAAAGAAGACTCTACACTACTGACAAATTCCGGCGAGGACGTAATAGCCATTTCGTGCCATCTTGTCGACCACTATGCAAACATTTGGTTCATTTTATTCGTTGAAACATTTTTTCACCTATCATTCGTTTGCGTGTGCATTATTACCAGTGAATGATCGCAATCACTTTTAAAACAAAGTTACTTTCATCCTTTGTGTAAGAGATAATCCGTATAATATAGAGTAAGACTTGCTAATCAGCAGTCACTGATTACAGAGAGTCAGGTTGATATTGGACTTGCATTGTGCCTAAACACTTCCGTAAACAGAATACCAGTGGTTTAGGTGTTTTCAAATGTCATCGGATGCGTACAAATCTCAACATGGGTGGACCCATACAATATTTTTTTCAACGCATATTCAGCCTGAGGGCACAAATATCAGAATCCTTTGGCGTATGTTTATTCTAAACCTTAGATTATCAGGCTTTTTTTCAATCGTCCGGTCGGTGTTGTGATCATGTGGCATGAGCAACAGTGATATCCGCAAACGGTAGGCCTCACAGAACTTGTAGTTTGTACCTCTTCACATCAATGATCTACTTATAAAATTTCCCAAGCTCAGGGACGGAGAATGTTAGACATATTTCCGAAGCACTCAGTGAAGCAAATTTATCGATAAACGTGAACGGCTGATTTTCGAGTGCCTCCGATGGAACCTGTTGAGAAACGAGGAACAACGTGTGAGAAACCAGAGGCCGTTAGGTTATTATTAGCTGAGTGGCTGGTGAGGGTAGGAAAGAAGGTCCCTTACCACTGGACCGAAATATATAATCACAATGAAATCGGCAGTGGTGTTCAGGTCGTGAGATAAGGGCTTTGTTCATCTCATTATCTGGATAGAGTATAAATGACTTGTTTAGAGGGAGTAGTTAATGATGACCTCGTTCTTCTTTTCTCAAACAAGCTTTTGCTTGAATGCATATATGGATTAATTGAGAAGTGCAACAGAGCATTCGACAAACAGAAACATTGCCATAAAACATGTTTCCAATATATTTAATACAGGAGATTTTTGGAAAATTTATCGAACTCATAGGAACAGATCACACACATATCATCATCATCATCATTGTACAGCGTAAATACAGTGAGGCATACTTCACTGATTAAACACACTCACCTTACTAATTCAATATTAGCCATCGCTTTTATCCGTGCCTTTATTGATTAAATGGATCCATGAGCTATGACAATTGTTTTTTACTGGAAACTGTCCCACGGTTCGTGAACACTTGCCAGGTATGCTTTTGATCTTGCCAAGTTTGCGTGCTAATGATAATCAAAGACAGAAAAGGAGATAGTTTAGATACTCACTGATCGATCGATACAGGACACGCTTTTGCTTCAGCGATTTGATGGTACAGTAAAAGCTTGCGTATGCGCTTATAAACAATAATGTTGCATTGGGAAAAAAATGTTGCGTTTTTCCAAGAGACTCATCACATTGTCGGTCACGACGGGTTACATGACTTTGGATAATACGGAGAGGAGAGTAATGGGGTGATAGTTAGCTGAGTCACTGGGGCAGTAACCTGTGTACAATAGTAAAATTATCCCTTGTTTCTATTTTTGTGAGAGCACAGTTTTATCGAACATAGGTTGGAATAGTGTACTCAATGGCTTAGTTATGGTACTTATCAGGTTGATAAAGGTTTGTGAATGGAAATTATTATAGTAATCGGACTTGTATTCAATACAGGAATAGGAGAACTGTACTGTAATACCCAGAACTGGATTGGCTCCAACCCGGACTACGGACATCAATGGAATACACGGCGAATAGGTAGCAGCAAGTGCCAATGTTTATTCATTCGTAAATTCTTGACACGATAAAAAGATATCGCACTGTATGTTGGAATATTTAAACCTGATTTCGGGTAGTTCGAAAAAGGATTGTTTCCACGCTTACTATCAGCGTTCGTTCGACCATACCCGGAGTACGCCGTTCAAGTATGGAATCCATGGTTAAACCGCGACAAGAAGGCTCTAGAACGTCCGCCAAGGCTGGCAATAAAATTAGCAAAAGGTCCGTATAACAATACATACTCCGAAAGACTGCAAATATTGGGACTTTACTCATCTCATACCGCCAAATTCGGGGGAGCCTAATCTTGACATACCAAACCACCCTTGTTTGCCGTGCTATGCTGACTTTATATCAAAATGATCACCCCAGGGGACATCTAATAAAGTTGAAGACCCAGAACAGCCACCTTGATTACAGGCATCACTCGTTTGCAGTCCGGGTGTGCGGCGTGTGGAATTCTCTTCCATCCCCTGCAGTGTGTGCTCCAACAGTCGAACTAATTAAATCGCAATTTGACTAAGCATTGAAACACAACATTTCGACATCCGCGAGTGATCATGCATGTTATTATTATTATTATTATTTTCTCTTTGTAAAGTTATCCAAAAGATTCTGTATAAATCCTATGGTGCATGATAAGCCTTAGTGTTATCAAATCGCCCATAATAAAACTTTGATTTTGACCTATTTAATGTGCACAGACAGCTGATTGAGAGCACGCGAAATTGACGACCCCGATTTTGGTCCTATAGTGTTTTATTGTGTTTATTATTGAAATTATGATTCTGATTGCCATACAGAACACACACCTTTTAGGCCGCAGATTGCCAAAACCAAATCACAGATGACCGCACATTATCCAAACACAATTTGTATACCCCTCATCGAGTCCCGTAGGACATGTGCTTGAAAGACATCGTATATGTTTGATGAATTCTGGTGTGGCGCCTAGTTGTCTGAGTTCTTGTCCGATGGAACTTAATACCGGGGAAGTGGAGGGACAACATTGTGGTTTGGTAAGGGCGTACTCTGTCCTTGAAAAACCTTGGTTTCGGTTTCACAATCTGAGGATTAAAGAAGCTGTAGTCTCTCAACCAAACTGAAAGGAAAGAACGGCTCAGGCGAATTCTGGGTTCGTGCCACAGAGCATTGGGTTTGAAAATCGTCTGCAATGTCATTCTTCACACGAATATCGATTTTCAGTCATTCATAGAATTTACCACCACTATTTTAGGGATGTGAATAATTCTAACACCTAGGATATCCCGATTTTTTGACAGTAGTTCCGAATTTATGGTGACCATTACATTGATGTAATGATTATCAGACTAATGAATTCGGCCTCTACTTGTAGAATTGATTTAGACAAACGTAAACATGGCTGGCAAACCAGTTCCGTCTCAAACACTGTATACCAATTCACTTGCACTTGCGGTAACGCATACATAGGGAGAATAACTCTTCAGTTCTCATAACGGAAAATATTCCAAAGAGGTTGCGGAAATCGATGACGCAACCGATAGTCCATGGTCAAATGAGCACAAGAAATCCAAGATCATCTGTTGCAAAACATATCATGGCAAAAAGACACAGTTAACCCTAATTCATCTTTCAAACCACTATTGTGTAATTCAAATGCTAAATTTTTGACAATTGGTGAAGCACCGCTTATTCGATTACATCACCCGACCCTGTGCGCACAAAGGTTTTTGATGCAATTACCGTGGAGTTAACCTTCTCCCTCTAAATTTAGTAATCTTTGTATGTTTTTACACGTTCGTTCAACAGAATCGATTAATCTCACGTGCTATATATTTGCCTGTTTGTTTTAAGTCAGCGACGGAGAAGATTAAACGAAATGTTAACATCTCGCAACATTTGTCTTCTTTCTGTTTTGTTGAAATGGATAAAGGAACTCAATACCTCAGATTCCTGCATTGACAGGAATTAACCGGTTAGTCAATTTCCTAAAATATAACCTGCTGTTAATTATGATATAGTTACTGTTCAGACACTAACAATGGTCAGTGATTTATAAAAGCGGGTTGCATAGCTTCGCAGTACAGTTGTAAACGTTACAATAACAACAACCAAGTGTCTCATATCCTCAAATGACCACTGTCACGTTCAAATCTGAAACGGTTAAAAATAAACTATTGGCGCTGCGCCGGAATTCATCTCCAGGAGAAGATAACATTCGGCCACAGACCCTGACGTCCTTGGCAAATTACATATCTGAAATAATTACCCATTTATATCAAAGAATGTTCGACAAGACGAAGATCCCTCAATCCTGGAAACACGGCATCATTTCGCCTATTTACAAAGGTGGCTGTAGAAGTGATCCTGCGAACTACCGTCCAGTTACACTTCTTCCTGTTCTGTCTAAAATAATGGAATCGATTGTCGCTGATTCTCTGATGAATCATTTCGAGAAGCATGACATACTTTCGCCGGCTCAACACGGGTTTCAAAGGAAACGCTCGTGCACCACAAACCTGCTACTTACACGAGATGAATGGACAAAATCAGTCGACGCAGGAGAAGCAGTAGATGTAGTCTGCTTAGACTTGTTTAAAGCTTTTGACAGGGTTAACCTCCATATATTGCTGCCAAAGCTCCATAATTATGGTGTCCCAGGGCTTCCACTGGACTGGATTGAGGAATTTCTCCGAAAACGTACCGTATCGGTTCGAGTTAATGGTTCTCTGTCGGGACCGATTGAGGCTGTCTGTGGAGTTCCACAAGGATCCGTACTCCGCATTCATAAACGACCTAGCAGATATCCTTGAAGAAAAGGCATTATTATTCGCTGATGACGCCAAAACACGGAGGACGGTAAAATATCCTGAAGATCATAAAACCTTGCAGGAAACTCTCGACGCAGCTTATCGATGGTCCATCATTATTGATATAAAATTCAGCGTTGAAAAATGCAAGGTTGTATCGCTGCGCCACAAGGGTCGCTTTCCATACTTCCTTGGAACTCAGCCATNTCATTATTGATATCGAATTCAACGTTGAAAATGCAAGGTTGTATCGCTGCGCCACAAGGGTCGCTTTCCATACTTCCTTGGAACTCAGCCATCGCTGCATTCTCCAAACTAAAAGGACCTGGGAGTTATCGTTTGTGAGGATCTAGGATGTTCCACACATTGAGCAAGACCGTCTTCAAAGGCTATAAAACACGTTGGGTTGCTGGAACGTGTTTTTGGATCATTTGAAATAGACCTATTGCCTCGTTTATTATCAGTATACATTAGATCACATACCGAGTATGCTATACAGGCTTGGAATCCATGGTTGATTCGCGAATGTCCGCAGAGAACAGCAACCAAAATGGTGAAAAGGTTACAATCGAATATCTACGGTG
>UZAN01040997.1:5840-22651 GCA_900618425.1 Echinostoma caproni
AGAATTGCACTAAGTGGTACGCGGAAAACGGAGAAAAAATTCTCGCAGATAAGAGGACAAGTATGGCGAGCACTCTGGTTGTCGCTCATGTTCGTTCGGCATCGGAACTCTTTAGTCTGTACACAATACGAAAATTGTTATCCACTCCAACTGAAGAATAATCCAGCTACTTTACACACTGTGCAACTCGCCCCGCTCGATGAAATCGGTGTGGCTGGTGGTCTTTGATCCGTTAACCTACCCATCAACATAAATGAATTCACAGACGAGACTGAAACGACAGATTCCGGTCAAGGAGATCAATATAATCAGGGTAGGCGAAGCGAGCTGGTTTTCGGTAAATCCATCTACTGATCGCTTTAATTATATAGAGGGTTATTTGGGTTCGTCGATCTTTTCTCGATAGCATCACAAAAACAGGGCTTATCCTTCATTTTAAACATGATGGCAACAACAGTCTAGGTTTACGATCGAAGTGTGATGCAGATGAACGTGAATTTGACGGCAGCACTCGAAACTTTGTTGGTCTTCTTCACGTAGGCATAAACTACTTAAGGGAAAATTCATAACCAAATATTTTAGCCACTTCTATTGATCCTTGTAATGCTTTTGTATGTTTTATTGGTCAAACATTCACTTGTCGGGTAAGCTTCAGCTCACGACATGTTGCGGATCGCTAGGATAGTTGATTCACAATTTCATCGCATTATAACAGTAATTTTTGGAGTTATGAGCAAAATACCACGTAGATTTATGCACTGCTTGTTACCCTTCACTTTTATATATTCTGCCTTATTACTATCTTTTATCCAAAATATACTTCAACCAACTGAACAAATATTGAATCCGGTCGACCGACTTTCTAACAATTTCTCTTGTTATGAGCAATGCCTGTACTTGTTACTGCATGGGAGTTAGTATTCGAAATCTTCGGTTACCTTGCACTACTTGTTTCTACATACTCCATGGAAATATGCGTTTCGTTACGATAGATTATGGTAAAATTAAAGTCCACAAAATTTGGTGACCCGGTAATTGATGTGGCCGTCCACATGACGATACCTGGTTGTAAACCGACTGTTCATGATGTTTTTAGTGTTAATAATTAGTAAAAGTTGTATTCTTAAGGGCGAAATGTAAAAGGTGGACGTTATGTCACGATATTTTGGACCGAATGATGGAATGATAACAAATGGTGGGGGAAGCAAATAACATTCTGAGATTCTCGCTTCTTCTCTTACATGAGTTTGTTGATGTGTTGTCACCTTGTCGTGGTCATTACGGCTCCTTTGCGGTGATTAATTTCAAGTACCACGATTACGGCTTTTGGTTTCTTAGAAAACTACTCCTCACGGATTGATGTGTCACACTCGCACATGAACAATGAGAAACACACTCTCTGATTACCACCACAAAAAAAACTCGCTATCTAGACCAGGGCATTGATTCTGTGCATCACGAACTTCAACCCATTTCTCCCTTGGTTCATTCTTATCCAAGAGCGATTTATCTCCTAAAAATCTTGCTGATCTTCTGTTCTCTCCTTAATAAAGTTTCATTCATTATTTACGTTCAAAGCTATTAGATACGCGTTTGTTCCTCATTCAGCGTAAGTAACTCGTTCATTTCATCCCGGAGTTCCCGGTTATGAATTCCAGTTATTGTTGCTGAACGTTCTGATGTCATACTTGAACGCTTGCTTCCGGTTCCTTTGTCGTTCTTCTAACCATTCTGATTATTCGAGGTCTGGTCCGCCTGTGTTGCGCATACATCTTTGGCTGAGACTCTAGCTCCCACATCATTGTCCCATACGATTGGAACATCGATAACAGCAACTGTTTAGCACCCTCAGTGGAAACTGTAACAGGGAATCGCTTGCGACTGAAATGAGCCTATCACAATCAGTTGCATATATCATCTCTGTTCTGGATGGTAAAAATAATCCAAGTGAATTTTTATTAAGATCTAGTCCCTCACTTTTGTTGTATTTATTACCACACACACTTAATTTTCACATAACACTGAGTTTGTTCTTGCCGCACATTTTGCTTGATGGAGTGTTTGTGACATTTAAACACTCCCCCAGAAAACTTGCTGTGAATCCTAAGAGGAAGGCATGCTCGTTTTCACTACACATAATCATACCATTACAACACAGTAACAGGGAATGCTGAATACTTCAAGGGTCAGTTATCAGTTGGTCAGATGTTTCATGACGGTCACTTGTCGGCATTTATCGGACGTGTGAGCTTGAGTAGTTGCAACACATGCTCTTGATCACACAGAAGCGGGATTGTGAGAACTGCCTTCGATGTGACAAGAATAGGAAACCGCACGGATCCAGACCATCCCGTTTTAAACCCGCAAAGGGGTCGGAACGCCTCGGTCACGTTTACGGTGTGATTAGCGCTAACAAGGTGCGACATAACGGTACTCGTGATTGATTTAATTACTCCAGGCAAGATGATACTCAGGGATGCGTTCGGACAAATGTGCGGATTTCGGGCCAGCATACATTGTTTCATACGAGCAGCTGAAAGAATAGGTACAGAAAGAGGCAGTAGAAGCGAGCGTTCTGTACTCCAACCGTGAATACTCAAACGGGCTGGGTATAAATTAGATGTGGAGCTTTGTTGATAGCATCCAATGGCCTTCTATGCACAGTCGTTGCTAAAGTGTCACTTTTAAATGATAAGGAGATGTACACAGACGTTAATTAACAATGACTCTATTGAAGAGCGCGTCATTTCTTAGCATTATTGATTCCATCAACCGCTCCGGATATCCATTCTGGGTGAAGATATTCCACACAATTCAGAGTATATCAATCAGCATGTCATGATTCTAAAACATTACCTATCACCCAACGATCTACAGAATAAACGGTGAGCCATCTGACTACAGTACTGGCCGATTGTGATGCACTAAAATATTTTCTTTATGGTCAAAGGGAGTTTCATTATATTTATCACCCATATTAATGCCTTAGGTATGGACAATAATTTATATCTTATCTACTTCGATGTACGTAGTTTCTGGGCTGCATGATTGTCAATTAAATGTGCCTGACCTTGAGTGCCAAGAACATGAACATGAGAATCGCGAACTGTATCAAGTATGACAACGCAATACTTTCTAATAAGAATGACTCAAGAATTATCCCAAATTATTTCCGTCAGCCCTTGCCATTTCCCTTATTTGTAATGAAGCATTATTTTATCTAATGTATAATCCATTACATCAACGCTATTGGATAACCCAATGAAATTCTTTCACAACCCAGAGAGATTGCATTAAATAAGGTTTCATAATAATAATCTGTCTTTGATATCTAACTCAATCAATTCGAGAAATACCACCTCAATCAAAATCAACCTTGAAATCAAGGTCGTNCAGCTTTGAATGTTCGTATTGTTGTCACCATAATGAAGCAGGCAGCGCTTGAAACCAAAATTTCCCGTTATCTCAATGAAAAGGACAGAAACAGAATTGCACGAGCACACAAACTGGGATTTTCCATATCACACCTTACCCAATGCTTTAACACTAACAAAAGCACAATTGACAGGATAACCCATGGGAAAAGAACAACCAACGAGAAGATCTTCCCCGCCATTCATACTCCCTTCTGCAGNTGAACACGCAGCAAAGGTAGGCGCGTATTGCTTTGCCCAAGAATTCCAATCTCGACGTGCGTCATTTTGGCGATCGATTTATTTCGCCGACGAGTGCATGGTGTGCGACGAGCCTTGGAAGGCTCACACAAAAGTCATTTTTAGTGAGAATTTCCCAAAAGAACTTATTCCATCAAATGAAAGAGTTTCTCACCCGTCGAGATTACTCATTTGGGCAGGAATAAAATATGGTCAGCCTTGTCGGTGGACATCGGTCAAAGGCACCATGAATAGTGCAAAATTTGCATCAATAATTTCGAAAAATTTTCCAGAAGTTCATGTAAAAGAATCGTCTGGAAAAGATATGGTTTTTCAGAATGACGCTCCGTGTAATGTTTCACGAGAGATTAGTAAATTTATTCAGTTAAGTAGTCTGGTTCACTTATTATTTGTCTTCAGACTTCAGAAAAGATGTGTGACTCTAAGGTCCGGTTCATGCAACTTCCTCCTACTATCCTGGATCTCAACGTGATTGAAAATCTGTTTTCTGTTTTGAAGAGATAGGTCACTGTGCTACCTATGCATTGGACCTTGGAGGCAAAAGTGCGATACGTAATGGAGCACAACATAGAAAATGACTTCATAACAAAGTTGGTGGGTTTGACGCCGAAGAGACTTAAAAATGTTCTGAAGAACAAAAGCAGACTAAAAACAGACTAGTGTACACAAACTTTACATCTTGCTTATTATCAATGTTAATTTGTTGTTCATAAAAACTGTTCCATTCTCTTTAGTTACCTCTAAACTTATCATGGTCTAGGTCAACCACTACTGACGAAATGGGAAGATCCGCTACATTTTGAACCATTCCATCTGCTGAGTATAAACGATTCCGGAAAATTAGGGATATAAAGACTCTCCAAGACTTGTTTATTATTAGTTTTGAAAAAATTTTCTTCATCATAAATGCTGTTGCCCATACGAACTGACAAGTTTTTCACAGGGACCTGTTGCTTCGGTTTCGATTATACCTGTATGTGGTGAAATCAAGTTTGAATATTGGGCATTGTTTTGTCCATCGAACTGGTAACAGACAGGGCGCATTACCCAGACAGTACACCATCGATTGGCTGAATATGGACACTATGAAACTAAAATTCCCAGAATGGTAGAGCTAAACATGAACGGTGTATTTTTGACTTAACCACCATCATATAGTGGATTAAACTTCAAAAGGGCTGTCAGATTGTAAATATCCCGACACGGAAACGATGCAAAAGTCCTAAATTGCACTCACAGGTTTGTTCACCGCATGATTTTGTGGATCGATTCACAAAAGGTAATCATATGCAAGAGCAACACACAACGTCTTTCCCCACGGACATTACAATTAAGTGTCTTCTATGTCATAAGGAAGCAAATGACCGGTAACAAAATAATCTGGACTCAGGCATTCAAACATGTCTGATGCCTTGGAATGAAGAATTTAGGGCAATAAGAAAAACCGACCCAATCAACTATGGACGGACTGAAATGAAGACAGGAAATTAGTGTGACGAAAGTCGCACGTGACGCGCATACAAGAGCTAGTTCCTACGTAAACCGGTTTTTATAAAAATAATATTGAGGTAGGCACCGGTGGATCAATAATTTAAGTTAAAGCTGAAAAAACGTGTTGTAATCCCCTCATCCATGAATACCGCCAAGTAAGTGGAATACATTTGTCGCCGTCTGATTGACTTTGTTTGTGTACATGAATTTGTGGGACTCGTTTTATGCAGTCTGAATTTATTCCCCGTTTGGTGGCCGGGTTCACGATTGATTGAGAGAACTAATCCGCCTGTCACTTGAATTTAGACAAGTTAAAATCTGGATAATGTGAGAACAATAATTTGTATACCAGACTCGTACGAAGACAAAACTGGTTTCATTGATAAAATTTTATGACAACGTCAGCTGGCGAAGCAAGTTTTCTTAATTTGCCCCGGAAACCGACACTGGATAAGTGGCAGGAGCTCTCCAAGTGTCTTTTGATCACTCAACAATCGAAAGGTAGTAAAACTTTTCCTGCTTACAAGATGATTTTTTCGCGTGTATAATCTGAAGTGATCTGAAGTGCTTACAATCACTTGCAATCCACGTTCTCATAATCAGTCCAAATCCGTCGAAGCGAACGAGCACCCTGAATATAGGTTTCACAGATACACGGCAAGATCTTCCACGTAATCAAATTAAATCTTGTCCTGATCTCATTTTTCAAGTAGTCGGTTTCGGTGCTGACACCGGATGCCCGTAGCCTGTTGGCTATGTCTCGTACAAACGTAATGAACAACATTTAGGTGTCCAGAGATTTATGGTTTATGGTAAGCTTGCTTTTGACCTGTGAGGTTCTGTTTTTCATCATCAGTTGACACAATGGACTCGTACTGTTGTGGATGCCACACACCAGTCTAGTGAATAGGTTAAAATAGGTTAGAACTATTTATTTCATGCTTCATTTACCCCGAGAACGACAAAATCCAATCGTATCCTTCACGCGGTTGCGTATAACCTCCCAACTAGTTAAAACACGCGTATTGACCTTTTGCTTTTCAGGATAGAGAGCGAATAACAAGCTCCTTCTGCACATTTTGCCATCATGCCAATGGAAAACAAAATTTATTATTGATAAAAAGTTATCTCAAAGTCAAGGTTATACTATGAAAATTAATTGCAAGCTCATGTTTCTCTTTTCCATAGGATATGTCTACAATTCAGTCATCTCACAGTGCAAGATAAGCAATATTATACTGTACACTAGGTGTGTAGATAGCACAAGAAGTACCATTCTTTCATTGTTCCGTGCATTTGCCCTTGCTGAAATGTGAGTTGGGCCAGAGTCTTATCGGATTTCCGTTTGAAACATTCAACAGCTGGCGATGGTCGCTAATCTGTGAGGGAACCGCATTATCATCCCGGCGGGAAGTGGATTAGTATACCTACATTATCGCCGCCTGATTGTCTCCATTCTTTGCATGTTGTATGGTAGCCTTTTGATTGACCGCTTCCCTCTGCCTGAAAGTTGTTTTATTATACATTCAATAAAAGGAAACAAAAGTAAAAGACAAGTAATATGAAAGCAGTGAGACAGAAGAGTGTTCTAAGTAGTGCACATTTTGGGGGCCAAAGATTCACCCATGTCTTACAGTCAAAATGTTTGGAGCACTAATCCTAGCTCACGGGATGATGCAAACCACGAGGGGACGTGTTACAATTTACGGACAACTGTGATGATTCAAACTATCCAAAAGACACCAGCAAAGCATCTACGTGTCAAAGTATCTAAACTACGAACCATAGGCCGATTGTACTGGTCAATAAAACGCCGTGCGGCCCACACAGAAGCCTACGACACCAGGAATACGAGCACGCGATTGGTAGAGGTCTGAATGACTTGCGAACTTCTGTTGTATATGTTATTTAAACCCCGTGATTTCTTCCCAATAAATGAACAGCTACTTCTGTGGCCTTTTTCTCGAGTCTCAATCGCTTGCGATACTGTCGTGCAAGTGCCAGTATAATTCAGTGCTTACGTGGTGTCCGTGATTTCTGATACGTGAGTCGTAAATCGTGACCAGTGTGGACTTCAACTACTACAAATAATCTGAAATGGCATCCTCCGAAGTAGACGTCTGGCCACAACGTAGGCAGCGGACGGCGTGAAATAGACTGAGATTTAAAATTCTTTGAGAAACACGAATATACATTTTCCTCAAAGTTTGTGGTACTAAATAGAATATAATCCCAAGGACTGTAATCTCAACGCACAGGTGAAACAATGCACTCCCTTGCCCATGTTTTTGACTATCCTTTGTGTGCGCTACAACATTCTATGGTACATTGCAACCATGTATTCCTAGTTTGGATAGCGTATTATGTACACGGCTGAATATACGCTGATTGAAGATGTTGGGACAGTGCTGATTCAAGTCGGTAGCGATCAAAGCCCGGGCGCAATCGATCGAACAGCTGCAGTTTACTTGTACCTCGGTCCTTCCCCTGGCGGCTGTATGGGAATCGATCAGTGTCCCGTGCCCGTTTAGGCTATATCCAATTTATTTTCGGTAGAGAAATGGACGGGATTCTGCAGACTAACGTTTCGCCGTGTCAGGCATTCTTGCTAATCGATCGCTACTTCTATACTTAAATCCGAAAACCTGAACCCAGCTCCTAGTGCGATTTGTTTCAGCTAGCTGTGAAATCCTTGTCCTGGTAAGCATTCCCGGAATAATTTTGATCGTGTGATTATCTGATCGTGTCTTCGTTATTGCGCAGGTCTTACTGATAACATCAGATAATCTCCTGCTTGTTATCTAGATAATATACCTTCCTTAAACTGAAGGAAGTCTACAACGAAATCTTTCTCACCCCGATATTCCCTTTTCATTGCACTGAATTATCGTGCTAACTAGCATTTCTGATTACTTGCTCCGGTCGAATATTCTTCTCTAGAACCGGAACTTCTCTTCAATTGTGTCTTCGCAGCAAATACTCCAGGCCTCAACTGTTAGGCAGTCTAATAAATCCCTTTTCACCTTCAGGATTCCCAAGCCATGGACTTGAATTTACTGGTCTTTCTAACTTGTTTTCTTATGCACTGGACGCTATATCGCGTTGTCTAATCGGACAAACAAACATCTACATATTAGTGTCAGTTTTTTTTTCGGTTTTTCAAATGGTGCTGTTTTTGCACTGAACTTCCTCAATAGTTTGGTTACTTCTGAGGTCGCGTTGATCAAAGAAAGGCCATAATTCTCATATCACAATTGTAGCACACAATTCCGGTTGGACGATCTTTCGAGTTTGTCCAAAACATATCAATAAAGCGTGGTTTTACCAGAGATGCTTTAAATGAAGCATTTCTTTGGCCGTAAGTTGGATGTCATTCGTATTGAACTAAAGCAGTTAATCTCGGTGACCTAAGGGAAACTCTCTCTTGATGTTGTTACCCTGGTCGTAACTTCAAAGTTATTTGATTATTTAACTCAAAGGACTAAATTTCAACTATGAATGACTGTTCAAAATAAGTTTTAAAAGGTTTGACAAATGTACACGTGTCGGTTCAAATTACGTGGTCATGCATGGCTTTAGATATTGCCAAACAATGGAAATTATTTTTATTCCTTGGTGTAAATGAAGTGAGACACCATTTTCAAATTCGCTTTAAACAACCAAGACGCGCCTAAAGGTATGATGTTGCAACAAAAAATATGGTGTATTATTACATGGCTTAGGTTTGACCATTCAGAGTACCAATTCGGTGCAAAACGCAGCGGACTAGTTTAGGCCACGAGATAAATGAACAGTCAAAGGTTGAACCACATGTTCGACTTTTCGTGCAATCGGAACACAACAACCGGTGTAGAAAGACGAATGGATGGTCAAGCAGATATCAGATCGCAACGAGAGATGTGAGAAATAATGAATGCGGAATGCATTGACATCGATAAATGGAATTTCGGATAAGCGTCTCATTGGATGATATGAACAAATGTTTGCGTGCACTGGAAATACATTCAAAGAGAAACTGATTGCAGTTGGTTTGGAAAAGGTCATTCAACGAATCTACAACATTCTCACCCATTTCTTCAACTTTGACTTTCATTTTTCCAAAAATACTAGAGACATAAGCAACGGAGCATTACAACAAGCAAGATGTCGATTTACTTTTCCAATTATGTATTCCACCCAGAGCAGTGAATCATGCATACTAAGTAACGTATCTCAATTATTGAATGATCACATCTGAACACAATCGAATCTTCGATCCTAGTCAGCTTGGGTGTGAGCCAGTTGACACCATGGTAATAGGTACATGGAATCTGTGAGATGGATCCGGGCTTTAAATTCTGGAAGGGTCGGTGGTTACGCAGTTAGAGTCAGTAAAGAAGTACCCACTCTTGAAAGTGAATTATATCGTATCTAGTCTGTTTTCACATCAACCTGGCCCAAAAACAATCATTTGATTCCAAAACGAAAGTAAAATTCAAAACCTCCTAGTCATTACAAACAATGGAAGTAGTACATCTCGCGACTGAACGGAATAGAAAAACTCAAAAGGTTACCAGATATCTAGGCTGAGTGAGAGTAGCTCACTTAATGATATCATCAGTTTTTTCTGCGATATGAGAACCCGTTGCGAAGAAAAAAATAACCAGAAATGAACGCCCATGAGGGGTTTTGAAATGCAAACAGTTTTATTGATTAGTCCTTTTTGTAAACTTAGAGACGAATATTGTTTTCTAAAAGTCCAGAACGCTGGTCCTTGTCGAGCAGGACGCGTACATGAATGCTAAAAATGAATTCTCGGCACAAATTTGGCCATGGCCAGGAAGATGAAGTACTGCCGAGCATGGGCAGATTATAGACGTTTGATTAGAAGATGGAATAGAATGACCGTTCGGTTGGTTGAATTTAAGAGTTGGAATTGTGGTAAAATAAGATTAGTAAAGGTTGGAAGTGCCAAGTAGGAATATGAAATGTATTACCTACCTTGGCAGTAGCATATATTTACTTCAGGGTTGAAATTGCACTTTTCATTTGGCATCAGTTTGATGCGGAGGCTTGTAGATCAAACATGCGTACCTTCTCGATTGGGGTTGTTGGGCGGTGGTGGCCAAGTGGTTAGGTCACCAACTAGTGACCAGGGTGCCCCGGGTTCAAACCGCTCCACCGCCGTCCGTCTTCCCTATATCTGTACTTTCCCCAGGCAGCCTTTGTATGGCCGCAGCCCCTTTGCTGAAAGTTGACTGTACATTTGTATATATTCAATAAATAGAAAAAGGAAGTAATAAGGCAATTATTTTTTTAATTTTTTTAAATTTTCCTATCTGTGCAATACAATTCAGCTGCTACAAATGCGGAACCCGAGCCTGTCGAGTGCAAAGTTGACTAACTTAACTGATGGTAAAGGGTATAGGGGAAAAACTAGAACTAAATTATAATGTGGGTGAATTTTTTTAAATGCTGAATCTGAAATAAAAGTACTAGACAAACTATGTCTCCGGTTTGATTATGGTGCCATAAGTGAAACTAAAATGTGGTTCCCCCGGTAACTGTGCAAGTAAATTTGAACAACTTCTGAATCATCCATGCTCATAATTTGTCAAAAGGATACATACAGTGAAGGTTTCCCAAGTATTCTATTAGAATAGAACCAAAATTTATGGGTCTAAGTGAATTTAAACGAACTTCAATCGCTCCATGTGTGCAGCAACTTCAAAAGACTTTTGCACATAAAATAAGCGTAGATAGGGCAATTATGGTATGTAGTAATAAGGGGAAAATAACCATACCGATCTTGTTTATATAAGGACCGCCGAAATAGATTTTCGCTACATGCGTTAGGGGAACAAGCGAATAGTCCTCAGTTGTGTAAACTTCATGAGATATAGAGGTGGTCTCACGAATTTGCGTCACATACATAACTGTTACCATCGGCAAGTCAATATGAAATAACCTTTGTGGTTTAATGGGTTGCGGATAGCTTTTACCTCATTATGGCTCGCTCTTTGAAAATATTTTGAATTGGTTCCAATGATGTGGATCGACGCCGGTTGAGAGGTCGCCAAAGTAATGAAACAAATCCTTCTGAATGTTTTATCTGTGAATAAGACTGTAGCCTGTTACGATGACCGAGTCACTTGGTTGCGATTAACAGTAAAAACGTTTTGAAATCCCTATTGCCTAGTTCAGTCAGAATATTCTGATGGAGTTTTCCGTTCCGATTCAAATGTATGCTCCTACCGGTTATCTCTCTGACTCTTTGTGAGGCAGTCGTAGATGACAAACCTCGCTTATCCTTGCAGGAATGCAGTCTCCATTTACAGAATTCGACTACTTTGAATGTGCCCAGGCGGTTGGAAACCATACCAAGAAAAACAAAACAAAACCGTGTCCCTGTCAGCTGTGATCAAAGAACTGTTGGCATGGGGTTATAAACGAACCGGGGAAAATTTTCCTTGGATTTGGCTTCTATATTTACCAAGCTCAGTCTGTTATTCATTTTATTTTGCTTTCGAATTTCATCCACCACGCAAGCACTTCGTGTCTGTGATAAAGCGTCAAAGGTATTTTTGTTTCGGTTCCGTCAGGCATTGCGTGACTTGACCCATTAGTTTCATGCAACTTTGTGTCGGCCTCAATTATTCAATTTGGAGCAGATTCACCCGGTTGAGTCCTGATAAGTAATTCACGCATGATGATTAAGTATTAGGGTTGCATGCCGGAATGCGGAGTAAATATCAGCATCTGTCTTGTTGCCCTTAAAGATTAAACGCCTATATTACTTCAATCCTGACTATTCGACTACAATGAGGTCTTTTATCCTAAAGGCTGGAAATCACTTTCAAAGAATGGAAGTCAATTATAGTAATACTTGTCACAAGGCACTTGTGCTTGTGATTGTTCTATACTATATGATATTCATTTGCTATTATATGAAACACCTTTCAGTGGGTGATCAGTGAATATAGAGAATATGTATATGAAACAAAAGTAGTATACTATTAACACAAGTACTATAAATGAGAAGGAAATTCATTCCTGTTTACCTCGTTGTAGAATTGTCACCAACTGTTGACAAACGAAATCTGAAACCGATGGCGATAAAGTCTAACAAGTTCAATGCACAAGTGAAGGCATTTATATGTTAGCAACAAATTACCGGGCGTTCCCACCAACCTGTTGCGAAATTATATCAATGGTTACTTTTGTAAACGCTAAAAAGTCAAAAAGAAGCGTTTTCACGGCTTTCCAAGTTGCACCGTGTTGACTTGACAGGCAAAAAGATCCACATAGATTGATGCGCAATAAAACTAGACAAGATGGCATCTTTCATCCGACAAGTGACCTCTACTAGACGGTACTGCAATACAAATAATAATAGTGAAAAGTAAGCAGCACGGTGGCAACAGAACGAAAAAGATTTAAGCACTTTTCTCTCTCCGGAACAACATTTACCGTCGTCTTTGGATCGACCGTAAATACAAAGATCCGGTTGGTTTTGATCTAATGAGCAAATCAGTCATCAGTTTTCGAACGAGGTTAATGCAAATTAATTAATTAATTAATTAAAATGAAATCCGGTTTGACTTTCGTTTTCCGATCCAAGCACACGATCAAGAGCAGCACATCGGAGCACATCGATAAGGGTCTCCTAGTTGAAACTTACAAATGACACTGAACAAAAGGATATGGAAAGAGATAAGAGAAATTTTGGCGGATGTGGGGCTGTATTCCAATTTCACAGGACAATTGCAAAACAACGTCAGACAAGCTCAATTTGAGGAGCCTGTTCTGTTACACCTGAGATATCAGGCTAACGTTGTCTGAACCGGTGTTTGGTATCACGTAACAATTTATCATCAGAGTATTATCACTGCACGATGTTAATGCGGTTAGACACGTCCACGTATCCAAAATGTCGGAGCGCTAGTTACTGATCAGTCTAAAGCTATAATATAAATATGTAGACACTTTCGGAAAATTTATATAAGACGTTCCCATGTTGAGCACAACAAGATATATTTCAATCATAACGAAGGAGGCTACTGAATTATCAGCTCGTCAAGTGTCTCCCGTATGTATCAACTTTGTATCACGAATCCCTTGTCTGTTAGATCATTTTCAAAATCCAACAGTGATAAAAAGTTTTACCCACTTTTCGAACGAAAAGTGTTCTGCCAGGAAGGTTTCATTTGGACTGGAAGCTTTTTTATGGATTTCCAAAGGTTAGATACTAACAGATATACTAGTTATTATACAGAAAACGCTTTTTTCGTAAAAACAAATGTATATTGTTGGATACACAATTCCGACACTCAATCCAAGAACTATTGAAAACCGTGCTATTTTTACCAATGCTTTGAAAAATAGCGGTGCATGAAGGGGCCAACAGGTTCAAAATTTCCATGACCCACTGAACCGTAAAACATTTTCATCCTTAGACCACAAATATTTGAAAGAAACGCATTTCACACATACCTGTCGACCTCATTTGTGTGTACTGCGCTTGCATTCGTTTATCCATTTGCACTGATTCTCCGGTTACGGGATGCAGTTGTCCGTAAGTCAAACGAATCAACACCCATCTGGCCAAGCTTTTGTTCTTGAAACCCCTTTTGATGTGCTTTCGTGTCGTTCATTAACTCATTAAATCGGTTCTGATACGCTCGTCGTCTTACGCATTTTGTAGTGTTCCAGACCCGAAACAACATTGTGCATCGACGTTGCATTCCGAGTTATGTTCTAACAAGTGGTATTTCCGTGCGACCATTTATTTCCTAATTGGCTTGCGCAAATTTCCTCCACAAAGGGCTATGAAGAATTGTAAACTGTGCATGAACTAAATATTTGCGCAATATTTTCAATTGGGCGAACATAAAATGCGACAAACCATCAGTGAACCGTGAAGTCAATTAATTCATGGTACCCTATCTGTTGCTTGATACAGAGCTCAAAATAAGTTGTCCACAAACTTTCTTTACCATCTTTTACATTAGGATTCCATTCTTTTACTTCTGGGGTCATCTATGGACAACGCTGGACTTCAACATACATCAATCTAATCTGTTCATGTTAAAATAACAATCAATTCACTCGCCATAACTACGTAATCCAAAAGCGTGCTCATACAGTTCCATATGATATCTATCTGGTGAGTGCCCTGCTCATAGCAACATGTGTATACGAGAATCTCTTTGTTGAACTTCCTGGCAAATGTTGCTAGATTTTATTTGACATTTATCGATTGAAACAAGCCTTTCCCGAGATTAATTTCAAAAGAAAAGACCATCCTGCAATACTGCACCATTTATGTCCAGGACGATTTCACGGCATCTCAACATTGTGCATACTGCAGAAAATACAATGTTTACATGGGGCTTTAACATAGCAGCAAAGTAAAGCAAAATACAATAAAAACAGACAAAACATAAAAGAGGAAGGGGTAAAAGGACCAGTATCACCAGGGTAGGGAGAGACTAACATAAAGTTCTTTTTTGCATTTATCGATTGATGATATTTTTCCCTTATATTTCTCGCTACAGTGCTGACAGTTTGTGGAAATTTAATGAAGTGATACTACACGAATAAACAAAAGCCTTCCTTCAAAGTGGGGAGACTTTCACCGCACCAAACATTTCCACATTTTCGTCCTCGAGGAGCGCAACAGGTCTGTTCTAATAATGCATTTTTTCTTTTAAAGGGGTACATGTGACTTCACCTAACCTAAGGAAACCTAAGTTTCATGTGAAATGTAATACAGATTTCGATCGGTGAAATCTCATGTCGTCTCTGCTTAAAAGATGAAGGATTTTCCCAAACGAACTGAGCTAATCACACAGAACAGAAATCAATGGGTCATGTGTGACTGAGTTTCATTTGACGGTCCACATTAAAATATTTGCTCCGTTCTGGCCTACATTTCTTTCAGTCGCCCTGGAGAGCAGACGGGCAGTTCAATTCAGTTCAGTTTGCCCAGGACGAATATGGTTCTTGCCAATCGACCGTCCAGTTCGTAGTGTTCTCGGCGGATGGGAGTAGCTTCCAATACTGCATACAGTTGATTGGGTATTTTGATCCTCTCACTTTAACCATGTTGTCTCTAAGGAGGGAATGCTGAAAGGGAGGAAAACAAGCAAGGATATCCCCTCGCCTCATTGGTTAGAGACCTCAAGTACACAGACGTTAGTATACACAGCTCACATGTGACAAGGTAGTCAGTTTTTAGAATAATTTAAACACTCAAGCCCAAGTTTATATCATTTCACAAACTCCTGGCTAAAGTAGAATTTACTCTTTATCTTCCCAGTCTAAATACTAACTTCGGGAAACGTTGCTGATCAACATGCGTCCAGGGCCACCTTGAAGTCATTAAATTGGCGAAGTTGACCACTTTTGAGGGTAACCTGTTCCACATAGGTATAACCCTATGTGCGAAGAAGTTGCCCCGTACTTCTAACTTGGCGTGGTTCTGTTGGAGTTTATAACTATGGCCTCTCATGTTTTGAGCACGAGAAATCGTAAACAAGGGCAGGTAAGATTAACTGGAACGATACATCTAATTTGCCACATTTGGTTAGTATTTTAATGAAGGAATCTCCATTGCCTATTGACAGCGCGGCTGTCTCTTCTTCTCTACCATTGTTGTCATAATAAGTCCTTTTATTTACTCGTAGACGCCGTGAAAATTCAAAACTCATCAATGTGTGCACGCAAAAATACATTATTCATAAATGTGAGTAGTACCTATTTGTAGTAGTAGTAGTAGTAGTAGTAGTAGTAGTAGTAGTAGTAGTAGTAGTAGTAGTAGTAGTAGTAGTAGTAGTAGTAGTAGTAGTAGTAGTAGTAGTAGTAGTAGTAGTAGTAGTACTAGTAGTAGTAGTAGTAGTAGTAGTAGTAGTAGTAGTAGTAGTAGTAGTAGTAGTAGTAGAAAAAGTAGTATCAGCAGTAGTAGTACCTAACAACACTACTTTCACACGTGCAGTTATCAGTTCTCTCTCATTCCATCACCTCACATTTAATTTCATTGCCTACTGCATACAATGAATCAAAGGTACAAATGATTTAATCGTTGTATATCGCCATAAAAGGACTTCATAAAATACGATCGTCTACCAAATGTTGTAGCAGAAATGAATAGAAACAAGGGATACATAAACATGTGATCGATGAACATAGTTTGAAATCCACAGGGGATTTTTTCGGCATTTGTCACGGGTGCACTCTTCACGCACAACAGGTTCTACTTACTACTCCAACAATTCCTTGGTAAGAGTGAATGAACTTGAATTACTCATTCTGTTTATCAGCTGAATATTCAACTGTGGGTGTTGTTCATTGTATATCAAGTATTATTTTGATTGATTGTGATACATATTGTGATTGCTACACATGTGTTATATTTTACTTCTACTTTTGCATGAGCTAAGCTTTAAACAGGACTGGTGCAAACAGCCGAGAGTTTTTCGATGCCAAACCGTAAGAAAGCTAATGACTTGAGGTGTGTTCAAACCGGTAAGATATGTGGTCTTAGATTGTCCAACAAAATTTGTTTTGAATTTGATAACACCTTCAATAAAGTAAGCTTTATATGATATAAAGTGCAGGAAGTAGTATTGTGTATGAGGTTGATAATAAGAGAATTACGAAAACAGT
>UZAN01040997.1:23122-38514 GCA_900618425.1 Echinostoma caproni
AGTAAAAACGGATGACACATTTTGAGGTTACGTGAAAACAGTGCTGTTTACACGTAACCTCAAAATGTGTCATCCGTTTTTACTTTCTGACTGCTTAGTAATGCTGCTCATAATTGATATATTTTGCTTAGCTTACAGGAACAATGATTGATACACATTTGCAAAAGGAAAGTGGAAAATCACTTCTAATTTACGTGATATACTTTTGACCAGTCTTAAAACGAGACTTAATTGAGCAATAAATGTTGGTGTTCCGTGTGCAAGATATGATGCATTCGTTTGAGCTGTTAGACGGATTTAAATGACATTAACTAAGGGAAATATACCAAACTAGAAAGGAATAACTAAATACATGCACATTATGAGCCAAATGGGTGATTAAAGTTTCAGAAAAAAACAACAAAGTAAATCGGATCTTATGCATATTTTACTTGAACTACGCATTTATAGTTACGTGAATGTCTTTTTTTCTGTACAGCCTGAAGCTTCTCGAATAAACTTTAAGTTTCAGTGGCTATTTAGTTACAGTCATCGATCGGTGGGGTGTAAGCATTTCAACCAGTGATGCACGAATGCCGTTATCTTTTATGCCAATTCCAACAGTCCGCATCAAAAAAACCGAACTATCATGAATATTTGTCAAAACACCATCCTTATCTTTATGTTTTATTTACAGATTTGATTGCATATACGTGGGTTGAATTCCGCGAATAGAAGATGAGGTAAACTGAACGCTGAAGCGACTGAGTACATATCGCCGTAGATTGGATGTGAAACACCGAAACAGATAGCTACCCAATTCCTTCACATTGTTGATTGTCTGCCGTCTGATACCAAATGACCTACAGCTCATTACAGATAAACCAACATGAGACATTCACACAACTGGAAACGTTTGGAGTTTTAGGGACAATATCGGCTGAACGTCTCAGCCTGTTCAGCAGTATTAAGTTTCACAAAATGTCTCATATCCCCAATTGAATACAATCACTTTCGAGAGCCAATCGGCTGAAGTAAAACTATTGGCATTGTCTAAGAATTCGTCCCCAAGGGGAGACAAAATCCATTCACAGTCTCTGAAATATTTCATAAATCATGCATCTCAAATAATCGCTCATTTATGACTAAGCATGTTCTACAAAATGGCGATTCATTAGTCCCGTAAACTCCCACCCATTTCCAAAGCTGACCGTTTAAGTGATGCCATAGACCATCGTCACATTACACTTATTCCTGTTCTATGAAGGTTAACGGGATTATTTGTTACTGATTCTCTGATGGTTTATAACATTCTGTCGCCGGCCCAACACTGATTTCAAAGAAAATTGTCATGCAACACAAATCTGCTACTTGCACGGGATGAGTGCATAAGATCAGTTGGCGCAGAGGAAGCAGCAAACGTAAAGCTGGAATTCTCCAAAGCCCGATAAATATGTTTTTTGAGGACTACTCTTTTAATGAACTTCTTCATCAACGAACCATATCAGTTCAAGTTAGTTTTTCTATCGAGACCAATTGAAGATGTCCGTGGAGTTCCACAAGGAAACGTACTTTCTTTATATATTTTCCTAGCATTTACCAACGACTTGGCAGATGTCCTTAGAGAAAGTACACTACTATTGGCTGGTGACGTTAAAACACAAGGAATGGTGCTACAACTTGAAGAATGCGAAATCCTACGAGAAACTCTCGATGAAGCTCATCGATGGTCTCTCACTAACGAAATCGAATTCAACATTGAGAAATGCAAGGTTTTATCACTCCAACAGAAGGGTTGCTTTCCATACGTACTTGGCAATCAACCATTACCTTGTGCTACAAAAGCAAAGGACCCGGGAGTTATTGTTCATGAGGATCTAGGATGTTCCACGTATTGTGTTAGAGCGTAGAAAAAGCACGTTGGGATTATTTTAACTTCGGATCATTCGAAGCAGACCTATTCCGTCGTTTGCTAACGGCATGGATTAGACCACACATCACGAAACCTATAGAGCCTTAGAATCCATGTTTACTTCTCGACCAAAAGACACTCGAACGTCTGCAGAGAATAGCAATCAAAGCAGTCAGTTACAGTCGCAAACCCATGAGGAGAGGTATCATATTCTCGGACTCCATTAATCTCAATATCGTCAAATACGGGGCGACATGATTCTCGTATAGCAAATGCTAGATCAGCCCAATTACCAGTGTAGTACTCTACTCTAATACTATTCAGAAACGGTCACTTCAGAGAACATCCCCTTAAATGTTTGCTACAATTGATTTGGCTAAACTGCAGGTGTTATTCTTTCCGCCTCAGAGGTCGCAACACCTGGAACTCTCTTCCAAATCAAATCGTTTGTGCTCGAAACATCAATCCATTCAAGTAACGGTTCGATAAAGCGTTAAACATCAAGCTGTTCAGCACCCGTGAATTAATGTTAAAATTTGCTATTCAACTGTACCACCAACCGGATCCAATGCGCACACATCCTATGGTGTTTCAAAGGGCATCAGCTTTGTAATTTATCCTTCATAATAAAATTTTGAATGTGAAATATTTTTTCGTAAGTTTGGTCCAATCGAGAAGAGCCGCTGCTCTTTGTGGCCATAAGCTCCGGAGTGATTACATGGGAAGCAGTCATTTTCCTTCTAGCCGTCAAATTAGAACCAGTATACCAGAGTTTCACTGTTGGCAACCACATATGAATAACGTACTAGGTAGGCATGCAGCCCTAGAAGTTGCAGAAATGAACCACACAATATATAATGAACCAGGCTGAGCATACATACACAGTGCATTGTTTTGATGCGTAGGTTGCGTAGACCTTTTTCACACTGACCACCTTGACTAGGTCTCGCTTATGTTTCGTTTTGCTCAGGTGNTCTCTGTTCGCCTTGTGTTTTTGAGGGGTTAGATGTTTTTCAGTATTCTTGAGTTGGTGGGTTATCTACAATGCGATGGGTGCGTATGCAGATAAAAAGTAAATGGAGAACAGTTTTGATTCAGGGAAAGCAGAATGTGGGTTGGGGTTGCATCGAGAGAGCGAGAGACAGAGAGACTCAGAGGGAGAAAGAGTATACTAGGCACTTCGACGGTGGCCATGTCCAGACAAATGCGTGAACGGGAACACACCAGGGTTGAACAACAACAACAACAACAAAAACAACAACAACAACAACAACAACAACAACAACAACAACAACAACAACAACAAATACCTAGCATTCCAGCATACGGAAATCACCATCATTAGATTATTAGTATAATTTCATTTGGGTAACGACACCTGACAATCAAAACGTGAAACAAAAGAGGCCCTAGTAACAAAAGAATCTTTCGTCGATTAACAAATCATCGTCCGAGAGTTAAAAAAATCGAATTGGTCGCACCAAGACATCCATAGCTGATGTCCTGAACAAAACATTTTCCACTGTCTTTGTGTAACAGTCTTCTGTCCATCTGTCCGTCGGAAAAAATGGTCTTACTTTCCATTGAATCTTTATTCAAATCGAAAGGTTAACTGAAAAAATTTATGTAGGGTGTTATACGACCCGAAAGCCATTACATAAAATCACAGTGGATGAAAATTGTACCGCTACTTATGTGATGCAGTTTACCATTTGACATGATCTGGTGAAGTAATTTGTGGTTAGATTACCATAATTGTAATCAAGTCAGGTTAGGTCAAGTCAAGAAAAGCTTTATGCACCCAACAGGTGAATTTTCACCAGTTTACGATTTTTACAATGAATAGGTAAAACGCATGCAAACAAAAAAGATAATATAAGAAATTCTACACCTAAATAAATGAGAAAAGCATTAGGGCAAGAGTTTTTCCCTGAGGTGGGTGAGAATATTTTGACGATTTACTAGTAAACACGCTAGATATGAAATTACACTGTTTCGATATGTGGAAGTCCGCGCAGGAAGCAGTTGATATTTGGAGTGTGTTCGGGGATTTGGCATGGCTTTCACGATATCTTCGAGCAGATAGTGCCATTGATCACGTGTTATCCTGTCAATAAATGTATCACAAGCATCAAGATGTTTGGAAACAAAGAAATCAACTAAAACAACTCTATCAACTCCACTGTAGCGGGACAAAAGTTTAAGGGATCTCGAAAACATCGAGGAGTACTTTTCTTTCAGTTGAGGGATAAAAATCGTGGAGCAGTATATCCAGTGTGGAAGAATGCAGGTAATCACGAATTTAAGAATAAGATTATGTGGTACGGACAGGTTCCTGATTCTGTGGGCATAGAAAGATAGTTTTCGAACTTTGTTAAAACGTTGATGACATGAGCAGACCAAGACTGGTTATGGGTAAGGGTGACACCAAGATATTTAACGGACAGATTTGGGAATACTTTGATTGTTAATTCCAAGACCAGGGAGGTTATTAAATAAAGAAAAATAACGGGAACTGGTTTTAAGACTAAATGGAGCTTCGATGCACTTACTCATGTTAAGTAAAAGGGATCGGATCACAGACCAATAGTGAAGTTCATTAAGACTGTCCTGAAGAGGTTGAAAACTCTCTGAAATAGGGGTTGGGTAACCAATCACAATATCATCAGCATACTTACAAGCAAAAAAGTTGGGGCGAATGGGCAGATTTTGTATACACATAGAAAACAAGTAAGGAGACAAAACGGTACCGAGAAAAACACCGACTTGAACGTTAGTAAAAGAAAAGTGTCCACCATTGAGTGAAGTAAACTTGTTCCTACGGGGAAGCAGTCGATTAGTACATGCAATACTTCAAGATTTAGTCTACACTCAGAAAGACTTTCAATCAGCAGTTTTCGGTCGAGAGAAACAAAAGCGTTTGTATAGTCAAGAAAAAATAAATGTGTGGTACCATCACCGTTGGCTAAAACGGAAGCAACAGAATGAACAATATGAGACAGGACGTCAAGTGTGGATAAATGGGGTTTATAAGTAAATTGTAAAGGATCATGGTAGTTACACTGGGGTATCATACGGTACCGCACAACATTTTCAATAGCCTTCAGCAACACAGATGTGCAGGCAATGGGACGGTACTTTGACGATCCTTTCTTTGTGACTCGTCTGACCCAGGCTGACCTCCAACAATCGGGGATTGTTCCAGTTTGCAAACAAGTACTGAACAATTCGGCAATGGGTGTAGCAAGCTGGTCGGCGCAGGCTTCCAACAAATGAGGTGCAAATCCATCGGAACCATGAGCTTTATTGGCCTTGAGTCTCCTCAAAACTTGGAGAACCTCAATGTTGGGACAAGAACTGATGCGTGAGCCACGGAGTTTCCGCAAGGTAGTTCACATCTCACGAAAGCTTTTATTTCCCAAAACAGCCTCGACGTACATTCCGTTCAGGCACCTTACTTCTGCTCTAATCAGAACAGAGAGCTCTTCGACACTGTTACGTCTGCCGACCATATATCCTGTCTGTTTAGCACGACGAAGTCGCTTGAGAAGGGGTGAGGAAACCTTTGGGTACGGATATAAGTAGTTTCAATAGAGCAGCATTGGTCATAGCAGAAATTAGGATAATCGGTAAGATGTTCGCAAGAAGAAGACAGCTGATTATGCAAGAACATAGAAAAGTTAGTAGAAGAAACTAAGTCCCGCAGTCGAGACAAGTTCTCAGGAGAGCAACTTCTTTCCTGTAGCGTACGAGAGGTGGGTCGTGTATGAAGACAGTGGTTAGTTTTACAATATATTTTTGAGTAAAAAAGAATGGTACAGTGGCCAGAAGTGCTAGATGGGGCTCATTTAAGAACGTGAAACATATTGGGACTATATACATAAATGCCACCAAGAAAGGCCTTGGTACTAAACACTCCGTCACTTCTGTTGCGAAATTTCACAATCTGATGACTCCTGAAAACATCAAAACCGTCCAATCCAACCACATGATCCTCAGTATCTGGGTCTAACCAGCTTTCCTGGAGTAAAATGACTCCCACACTTTTGCGTTGTTTCTGTTGCACCAGATTCTGGACGTCATCGATTTTTCTCACATGTGAGCGAATGCTACTCAAACAAATGGACGGAATGGTCCTAGAACTTCGCCAGAGCGCAGCTTGCCAGTCAGTGCGATGCATTTATGGTGATTTGACGCTTATTTCTCAATCGTTTGTAATGATTCCTCGCGGAATGAGAAAACGCTGAAATTCCAACGTCATTGGCGAAAACACAGAAAGATTTCATAAAGTAGGACTGGTAAGTTAGCATTTGAGCTTGACAAATTGTTGAATTGATGTAAACGTGTATGGTCAATAGTATTCACCGTAAAAACACACAAATAGTTGTCCAATTTTGAAAAGCTCGGCCGCTAATCTGAAAAAAGTGAATTATGCCATTATGTATGCTCGTTATTTTGTATCCGTTTTTTGTCCTGAGGTGATATTTGAGCATCAAATTTTCATTGTTCTCCGAAGTCGCACTGGTGATATAGCCTAACTTGGCTACGAAACGTCTGCGAACAATACTTGCAGCACGAACATGCTGGTTTTCCGCTTGTTCTTTATGGGCACAGAAAACGACGGATCATTTTGACCATGTAATATCATTTTTGTACAACAGGTTATCTATGTGTCTATTTTTCCCTTGCATTTAATCACTTCTACTGTGCAAGTAATTTCCCTGGCATGAACACAGGCGAAGTAAACGCGGTCGTGCTTTGCTTGGGTATAAATTACATTTTGTGTGAAAACTATCGTACGAATGGAGGTGAATATGAACCATCGATTTACTGTTTTGCTCGTAAATAGTTGAAACTAGTGATTACATGTCTAATCAAAACTGAATCCGTGGGTCCCTTTGAAACACTTGTGGGTTCGTATAGGTAACAGCATGTACACTGAAGTACATTTTTTCCTAATAATGATAAACAAGCCTTTGGTGAGTCTTTAGAGCAGTGATTTTCCTGAGTCGTTTATACTCAGTGGATGGAATGGTTCAGAATGTAGCGAATACTCCCATTTCGTCAATAGTGGTTGTTCTAGGCTATGATGAGTTAAGAGCGAACTAAAGAGAATAGAATTTTTACTTACGACAAATTAACATTGATAATAATTGGGATGTACAGTTTCTGTACACAAATAGTCGATCAGTCTGCCTTTGTTCATTACGACTTTTTCGAGTCTCTTCCGTATCGAATCCACCAACTTTGTTATCAAATAATTTCCTATTCTGTTCTCCATTACGTGTCGCACTTTTGGCTCCAATGTCCAATGTTCAGCTAGCACGTTGACCTCTGTCTTCGAAACAGAAAACAGATTTTGACGAAAATGACCTTGATTTGAAGGTTGACTTTGATGAAAGTGGTATTTCTCGAATTCAGTGAGTGAGCTATAAAACACGGATGATCATGAAACATTATTGCAATTTCTACGGGCTGTGAAAGAATTTTATTTGGTTATTTAATAGAATTACTATTAGGGATTACATATTGAATAAAATAATGCCTCATAACAAATAACCAAGATGGCGAGGGTTTATGGAAATAATTTGGCATAATATACTGCATTTTCAGACTTTAATAATGTTAGCGACTTTCATGTTAAGATTATTTAATCTTGGCAACCAAGGTCAGTTACGTTTAATTGGTAATCATGCAGCCTAGAAACTAAGTAGATCGAAGTAGACAAGGGATAAATTACTGTTCACAACTTAAGCATTAAGATAGGTGAAAAATGTGATGAAACTCTAATTGATCTGGAAAAAAATTAGTTTAGTGCATCGTAAATCGGTCAGCACTGTAGGCAACAAATGATTTTCAAATTACGAACTTCCCCGGTTTTCTTCTATAAGATCGAAATACTATCATTTTTAATTATAAAATCAACTTTTCACCTTAGTGTGGCTTGTCAGAAATGTTTGACACATTCGTTTTAATGATGGTTTGCAAAATTCTTATTCACCTCATAAGGGTAACACTGACTGGAATCATTCATAAAACTTATCGCTCTCAAACTTGAGGCTGAGATGAACTTGTGGAGAGCTTTCCCGGAAAATCCACCTCATTCTCTCCTATTCCTCTTCTTCTTCAAATATACTTTAGAGCAGTTGAGAGGGGTCTTTGTAGAATTCATCCTTCATTTCGGGCGAACCGAAATCAGTTGGTGAATACGCGGATTTGAAAAATAAGCATCGACGTTTTGTTCTGTAGTCCTTGATCCCTGCTGAACCATCTAGATGTACAGTGCTAAGTCGGCTAATAACCGGGATCCAGCGGAGAAGTGGACACGGCCTTGACACTCAGTGCAATCCCAGCACCATCGACAACGCGAGTTTCAGAAGTCAAATCGCCTGACACACGGAGTGTGAAGGGTGAGAATGAGGTCGGATCTGGAGAACTTGTGGATATGATTAGAGTAGTATCTTGTATGCGTGTTTCGGAGACACAACATACACCTAAATAGAATGTTTCAAGGGTTCTAGCTAAGGCAGCTTGTTGACTGATCTGGTCGAGTGTACGGACATTAGATGCGGCTAAGTGTAAAGGGGATTTTGGTTTTAAAATTCAAGCAACTACGGGAACAGGATGAAAATAGATTGTGGGTGTTCAAACGTCACTGTGTGCGCCGCATTGCACGAGTCTTTTGGGGTAACTGGACGAGCAATGCTGGGTAAGGTGTAGAGTTTTAGGTAGTCGCAGTAGTCCACTGGAGTAAGTAATCGACCTCCATAGATTACGTTGGTTGGGGCATGTGTTACGCATGTCACCATATAGGTTACCGCGGCGAGCGATGTTTTCCGAGACAGGGAGTGGTTAGAAGATGGTCAAGGGTGGTCAAACGAAGACTTAGCATGGGGGTATGAAAACTTTGACAAGAAGATTCAGTCACGTAGGTTCCGTTAGGCTCCCATGTTGGGGGACTCCGAGATGATGCTGACCGATGATTAGATACACTGAGTGATATGGCCGGGTGTTGCCAACAGTGATGTCCGTGCATTTACCCATTATTCGCTTGACGCTAGTCTATGCAAATTCTCTACTATCCGCTTTAATTGGTTTTCAAAATTTCAATTTAATCCTTCTCTTTTATCCAATTGGGCGGCCAAAAGACAGCAACCAAAACCGGCACACCACAGTCTATGGTTATTCATTGAGGAAACTGAACTGAAGTGAAATATACGAGTAGCTTCCGAAATATTTATGAGTTAATGTCTTTAAGCATCCTCACCCCCCCCCCATCAAACTCTCCATCATGCCAAGTGACTTCCCAAACCGAAATCGCCGAATTGCCCTACTTAAGGCCAACTATATGACACTAGTGATGTTGGCTTTTTTAAAGTGTATCCATGTTATTCATTCCAGCATTCAATTTTTGTTTTGATTTCGTACAGAACAGCAAACAGTGCATCGTGTAGGAGACCTCGGCAGGAAAAAACCTTGTGCGTTATTTGTTGAACATCACCAGTTGACCTGGACACCAGAATCAATAAGCGGGCCAAGAAAGTGGTGTAAAATCAATCTTGTTTTTTGCAAAAAAACGAAACACAATTTGAAGAAAGAATATTTGTTTAGTAATTCAATTACACACTTGGGCAGAACATCAACCACGGATAAGTTTGTCTCGGTCAACTTGGCTTTATCATTCCATTGATTTAACTAACTACTAACTAACTTACGATCTCAGAGTGACTGCAAAGTAGGCACGATCGAGCGTGATCTCTCACGGGTCAGCGTAGTTGGTGCTAGTGAACCAAACGTTATTGAGCATAGACTCCCGGGGGTCAACGTTCTTATCCCGATCACCTCGGCTATGGTTAGAGTGCGCAGTAGAACGCCATGGCATTTAGTGTTGGGGACGTCCAACTGATGTCCGCTGTTGGCTAAGTGGGTTGGGATTTAACGATTTAGCAATGGATGGATTTAAGTAGTAGCCAATCCAGAAATTCACCAGGCCTACGGCTGTATTCATTTTTATCAGATCTGAATTTCAACGCTTTACAAGCCATCACCTAGTTCAAATTGCCACACCATTTGATCTTACCGGATATATTGGTCCCTGATATTGTTTCTGTTTTCCCCCAGAGATCCTCCACCACCCTACGAATCTTCTCAGTTTTTGGTGCGTTATGCAGCCCCATAGCTCATGAACTAATTACACAGTGTAGCGCTTTGAAAAAGTAGAAATTCTTCTGTGATATATACTATTGAACTATTATCATTTTCAATGTTATCCTGAATAAGTGTTTTACTTTCCCGTTCAATGTTTCTCGTCTCGGACGCAACTACCACCGTACTTGTGATTCCAGTAGGTAGGTTTTTCCTTGTTCAGTTAGATTTCTGAAACCAATGTCTATAGCGCGTTCATCTGCAAGCAAAGTGCTGTTGTTTTTTTGCAGATTATTTCTGTTGTGGCATTTTTCTTGTTACCGTCGTATCTATCTTGTCGTTTGATGCTCTGATCTACTATGTTGCACAGCCCCTCGATTGAAGCACGCTGTTTTTGTGGTTGATGAGTATCCACTAGTTGAGGTTCATGGGAGGAGATTAGATGAGCAAATTGTTCTGCGATTTCGAAAATTCCAGTCAGTCTTTTTGCACAGAACTCTGTTTGCTTCCTTTATATTGATTCGTAAATAAATGGAGAGGACCGGTCATCAGCGCTTCCCAAATTCTTCCTTCATAATCTACTGATTGTGACTTCATATAGTCGCATCAGGTTTCTGAATTTGACGTCTTGGGACAGAAACCGAGAACCAGTGAGTGAATTGAGCAAATCGTTGCAGACATCTGGGGTTATAAGAACTGACCATGACTGCCGTCTATCACCCTCTGAATTTACCGCAGTTGCGTATTCTTTTTTTCCAATGTTGAGAACTTTACGAGCGACAAAGATCGATTAGGAAGTGATGGAATGAACGGCACGTGGTTGCACAAAAAAACAATAAAATTTAATTGCGAACTTCTCCTGAGCAATTTCAAATTTTATCATCAAAGTTTATGCAAAACAACAAACTTTGGCACGGGCGGTCTCAGCTTGCAGTGTGTACAGGCAGTTGAACATCTAGCCGATGAAATCGATTGATTTATACGTTTGCATGATCGAATCTCCGAGCTCATCGATAGCAATGATATCCCTTACCATCCATAATCCATAGATAGTCATGAGCAAGAGTTAATTAGATTGAAGAGGAGTGAAAAGACCGTTGTGATTTAGGGTGTAACCAAATAAAGTTGGGGGTAGCAAGAAAGGTCAAGTATTTATTTCTCTAACACAGAGCAACCGAAAATTCATTCAGAACATATAAGATTAGATAAGCAACGATTGCTTACTGAGAAGAAAAGTGAATTCAGGGAGAAAACGTTAAGATATTTCAGCGCTATAGTAAATGAAATCAGATGTCGGCGATATTGGAAACAGAAAATGTATTATTTAAGCCGAACAGAACAAAGCAGTGAGCAAGTACCATGATCAATGCCAAGCATGTGGAAGTTAAGCTAAAACGACGCGAATATATTGCTATCAAGAAACCGCTCTCACAAACGCTCATCCTACTCCATTATGGCTTGCACAGCAGCAATGTTGTCCGGTGTGGTGGCCTCCAAAGGTCAATCGGACTGTCTCGTCATCCAGCTAATGCTTGTCACATTTTAATTCAGTGTCTAAGTATATCTGCTCTCGTTAAACTTGTCTGTTTTGCTCAGCTGTTGATATGTAATTCTGTGAGTTGCAATCACCGATGAATATTCACAAGATATCACAGTTTGAGTTTGCTTGGTAATCTGCATCTCGCGCACGTATTGCGTATCCAGAAATGTGTTGCCCGGCCGTCGTATTTTCGAAAATAGAATGCAGAATATACAACACTATGAAACGTTCTAAATATACAAAAAATAAAGAAAAAAATTAACGTGTCACTTAGCCAATATGATTTTTGTGATGATTCTATGCCAAGTTTACTGTGCTGTTTGACTTTGCTGACCAAGTCCATTTCCATTTCACTAAGAAAGTAGATATATGTAAATCCACAGTTGCTTCAGCTCTTAGTAATCGTTAAATAGAGGTATAACCAAAATGATCGAAAAGAATAGTTAAGTCAAATTAATACTGCGTAAGGCAAAAGATAGAGTATGCTTATTATTAGACTCACGTCCAGATAAAATGTTTCCCGTAATTCCATATAATTGATTGGAATGATTCCCCACCTCAACTGGAAAAATTCTTGTGAGATCTGTAATTAATGTATGAATTAACAGTTGTCCGAACCTGCGTTGATGTTCTGATTTCGAGAACGGTTTCGACTGAAATCAGTATAAAGTCAACTGAATCGACTTTAATACTCTTTTTGTTAGATGAACTGAGTGGCGATCAATGAAAACGAGGTTCGATCAAAATTGAATCGGCAAATCTGTTCAGACCTCATGTGAGACGGCCGGCACAGGAGTGGTATGAGAAAAACCTACAGTGCTAGGCGCTTGTACTTCAAGTCCCAGAGCTTTTGTAGTATATGCCCCACTGATGAGCTCTCACAGGAGTGAAACTGCAGTTTGATATTTCCTGATGGTATGATTAACTTGGATGAACTTGGAGTTGTGCGTTTAGATCAAATCTAATTGATAGTAAGTTAAAATCACTATTCCCTACTCTACACCACTACCGACAAATATTTTCTAGTTAATTCTGAACCAACAACGAGCAACGGATACCTTCATATAATGTCAATAACTCCTGGCAGAAATTCCCAAACAATTGGGATCATTTTTTTTAGCATGAATATCTAAGATATGTATGTCGTACTTGATTCACTAAATCCCTGCATGCAATCAGAAATTATACTGTTATTCTCTGTTCTGCAGCAGAGCAGTTTATTACACACAAAGCCATGACTGAATTGTCATAGGGATCATCCAGTGTCTAAACTCGTTCTGCCCGTTGTTCACAGAAGAGTTTAAAGAACTGATTGAATCATGACTAATGAAAGTTCTCAGTTGATATTAATGCAAAACGCACTATCTCATAAGATATTTACGGAGACCTAATAAGTACGAATAGAGCTGTCTATATCTGTATAGCGGAGAAAATGTGTATTGATTCTTGTGGCATTTTTGCATGCAAATTAGCCCTTCCCCGATGCGTTTCTACGTTTAACTCAAAATGTGACTTATTTTGTAAATAAACACAACTCGTATCTTGCAAAAAGTAAAGTGAAATATCGCCATAAATTTTCTTTTTATCATTAGAACTTTATTGAGTTTGGTGGGAAACAATTCAATCAGGCATGTATTTTCCCGGTTTTCGAATTATTCCCAACGGGTTAGAAAGGTCGTTTCAACTTTCATTGAGATGGGTATGTGTTGAAGCAGCGGTAAACAGTATGAGGATCACATCATTAAACCAGGATGAAAACATTGATTTTTTGATAAATGAAATTCTGCCGAGTATTTTGATTACAAGATAATATTTCCTGTTTCATAGGAATTATAAAGTAAGCTGGAATTGAAAGATGGATTCCGATCAAACGTACTTGCTCAGTTTTCTTTACCTTGATCTTTCAGCAATAGGATAATATTCCATTTCGTTTGAAGACTTTTAAAATATTGGTGCGCTCAATTCAATTTCCCGAATAGTAACCAAGGCAGACAAACAAAATCTGACAGCAATGAGGAAACTTCAAATATTTCGTACAAAACCCTCACTTTTCAACAGATAACCTCGAGATCTATGAACGTGGTTATAACAGTGGCTATGGAAGGAGTTGTCTACACGATGTGCTTTTAATACAATTTTTCTCGTACATTACAGTTAAAACGAGTGTGGACTTGAAATAAAGCTGGGACTTCTTTCATTGAATTGGTCATAGCTAACTGCACACAAGAGGTATATACGTAATCAGATGAGCTTAATTTTTATGCGAGGAAGTGTCAATATGGGTATATCACAAGCTTTACTAATATATTGCAAACACCAAAATTGTAACAATACAAAAGGCCTCATTTGAAATCTCTGTTTTATTGCAGTAAATACACCGGGTTCTAAAAATCTACATACTCACACTACAGATGGTGGACTAGTTTTTGTCCAGCTGTGGTCAGAGCTCAATTTCTACTGTCAATTACCCCTTTATGGAGTATCGCCAAGGTTGCCAGCTTAAGTGGTTTGGGTGCAGTGACGAGTAAAATCGCAGCGACTCCACAAGGAATTCAATAAACAACGGTTACCATAAGAGACCAGTTAATGAGTTCTATAACTTTTGAAATAATCTTTCATTCCAGATTATTGCTTTTCATCCTAATCATCACACTTCTGTGTTGTTCAACATTAAGAAATTTAGAATAAAACGTTCCAAAACGTTGCGTGATTCGAATAACAGAACTGAACAGTCGCTTCTTATTCACTGGTGTATAATTTTATAAGCTTCAAACTAATCAGTTGGCAAGAACAAATGATATCTAACAATCTTCAGAAGAAACTGATTGAAAAGATAAACTTTTGATCTAACCACTAGGGAACCCGGTGAAAAGATTAACATTCTAGCAGGTAGATAATGTGTCTATACCTTTAATTCTTAATATTAGCAAATCTTCAGTTTTCGTTTCTTGAAACTATGGTGATCCTTTTCAGGTCGATAAAAATCAATCTGGGAACAAAGTCCTTTGAAATTTGTATTATAGTTCTACTCTCAGTGAATCCAGCACGGTTTTTACCTCAAGATTATCAGTCGTTATTGACAACCCTGTTCGATGTAGCAAACATATCTTTCATATTTACCTACGCAAAGGAGGTGGGATAAGAGGGTGAGGTACACAATGACGTGTAACTGGATGGATGTACTGCTTCGACGTGTTTTTAGACTGGTCACATTGGTATCGGACGTGGGCATTTAGATGAAATGTTTCCGTGTGCAGTAAAGTAGAATGTTTCTCTACTTGTTCCGATAATTCAGTTTTATAGAATGATGATTGAATAATTAGCGACAGTAAAACACGAATGGAAAATTCTCATTATAAATTTCAAAACAATTGAAAGATCTAGCTACCGGATCAGCTATATCCCGGTTATAGTAGCGTTCTAAAGTCAAAGTCAAAGTTTTATTATGGGAATAACTTAAAAGCGTGTGCTTTTCTTGTCCCCATAGGATATTTACATAGGTGCATCGTTACACGTCGAAAATAGAGTCACATAGAGTTCCGGGTAGGAGATAATAGAGAACGTAGGGTACAGTGAATTCGCATTTGCTTTAAGTGGTGTACGAATGTGAGGTGTGCCAAGGTTTAATCGAGTCTCTGCTTGAAAGATTCAATGATGGGCACACAAATGACATGAGATGGTAGGGCGTTCCAAGAACTGCATACTCTGACTGCGAAAGACTGACACCAGCATTCCAGTCGACACTATGGAATCAGTAGTTTGAAACGATGTCCCCTAAGACATACATTGTTCGACTACATGGGCAGCGATCGAAAC